>BMAU01021046.1:600000-836450 GCA_019973935.1 Trichonephila clavipes | reverse complement strand
TAAAATTGTCGCTAATCCACGTTGTGTTATCACCAACCGTAACCATTACAAATAGAAAAATAATATCAATTTGACAGCAAAAAAGCAAAATTGATATATTTGATTTCTTATGTCAAAGTATTTCTCACCAAATTTTTAATACATTGTCTTAAAAGAATTTCTCAGAGCAATGGGTCATGACCGGGCCCCTTAAAAAGGCTCGGTGGGCCGCAGTTGAGTATCTCTGCTCTAGATTCAATCGAAATCAATAGATTTGTTTTAATAGTAATTAATTTTGAAAGGCCAGTTTCATTTAAACTGATTGACACAAATAGAATCAAATATATTTCCCCCTTTTCTTCAAATTTCCAATCGATAACCAAAGTTTTTGCCAATCCAAATACTTAAAACGAATGGGCAATATATCTCTATGGAAATACTTGTTAACTGTTCTATTATATTTGAAAGGATATTGGAATCAGAAATATCAAACAAAATTGGATCACGTATCCAACCTTATTTATTATTTTGAAATTTTTCGTAACTCTTTTTTCCAAAACGATTGGTTTCAATAACGAGAAATCCATATTATATTTTCTTTAGAAAATTTTGAAAAGCGTGAGAACATATTTGAGAGAAGTTTCTTTTCAGTTTTTCTTTCCGAAGAATGAGTTTATTTTTAAGGCTGTTTTCGGTTAATGTTAAAGAATTTGGAACATTTTTTCAGATACAAAAGAAATGAAAAATTAATATGATATTCTGGCTTCACTTTCCTTTTAGAGAGCAGCATTTTTTATCGTACTTCCCATTTTTAACCGAGTTGACTCATTTTTTTCTGGTATAAAATGTGTTTCGCAGTTTTTATCCTATACCGTAATGTTAAATGGGCTTTGCTTTCACGTATTAAAACAAAAAAGAAAGTATTCACGAAATATTTTGAAATTTTTAAAAACACTGTATTGTTAACAGAGGAACGAATTATAATATTGCAAATTTCCATGGAAATTGGATCATTTTTCTGTCAGAAAATGTGCTTCGCGTTTAGTTATAGCTCTCGTACTTTTACCGAAAACAGCCTTAATAGCTTTAATTGTACTGTTCAATATCAAATGTTTGCATATTCGCTTTGTAGATTTAAACTCATATAATTAAGTTTTTCAAAAAATTTCACCCATGTAGTGGAATCATCCGAGACAATCTTCAGTAATAAATTAATTTGCCATTATATGCTTCTTTTCTACAAAAACACACACACACATACACTTCGTTTCTCAAATAGAAATGCGTCGCAATATTTTGTTGCGTGCGAGCCATCTAACTTTAGTTGAAAAGAACATCATATTGTAATATCTTGTCAAATTTTTTATTAAGGGTCATAGGACCCTTAACAGATATCCATGCACTCGAAGAAAACATCCTTCTTCAAACCAATGTAACTTAGCAATAAAACAAAACAATATTTTGAAATTTTTACCACATGATAATCATATATATTTACATTATTTCTCAAATTTTCTGAAAATTTGAGAAAAAAATTAAAAAGTTATTAAGAAATAAAATTTGGTCAATTTTTCAAAAATATGAAAATTAGCATTTTACACCGCGTAGAAATCTGAAGAACAGAATTGATCAAAATTCACAAAATTAATTTTATTTGATATAAAAATGTTCCTTTTTGAACTTATACACACTTTTAAAGCATTTAGAGAACAAAAAATTTTTTTAAATACAATTATGAAGAAAATTTTAAAATTTTATGAAAAATTCAATTAAAACACAAAAAAAATATATAAATTTGTTTAAAATTTTTTGTATAAGTTATAAAAAGCCTTATTTTGAACATGTGTATGAAGTTTCATATTGACATGATGAATAGTTTTTGAAAAATTTTGCGCGGAAGGCAAAATTTTTCATTTTGAGAAAAATGAAGTTAAAGATAAAAAATAACAAAAAAAGAAAATTAAACATACCAGTATGCTTTAAAAAGTCCCAGCAGCATAAATATTGCCCTCTGCAAGCTTGCATTGCTCAATTTGTTTGAGTATTTTTAAGTTTTTTAGCTTTACGAGCTTCAAAGGAGGTTTTAGAAACTTGTCTCTTAGCCGTTGACTTGCGCACTTTGTCAATATTTACACAATTCAAAACATTTGTTTTATTTATTTTTAAATTCAAAGCACGCATCAGATCAATTCTGTTCTTACTTCCATCATTGTATTCACATGCAGCTATAAATGCAGCTATTTTTGTGACATTAATTCCTGATCCAATTAATTTCGGGCTATACTTCCAAATCAGTGAATTCAATGACTCATTAGCATTTTGAGTTTTCCCCCCTAAACACCTTCTTAACAATTTCAAGTGTGATAAATCTTTAAAAACAGGTTTAATCACACTTCAGAAACTGCTTTTGGTAAGGTGTTCTTGTGAGAAAATTCATTCACTGTATTGTTGTGAACCGAAACATTGTACTTACACCAGCTATTTTTGCCTTTTGGGCAAAACCAATGTTTCGGCTCATCATCTGTGCTGGATGTATGAGCCCACACAGCCCAGACAGCTTGCCTCATCTCATTCACATTATGGGAGTTGGCAAGAATCGCATTGCCATAAAAGTCGTCAATTTGCTTATAATAGCATCGGTTAGGCGACCTTTCCCACCAATTGTTTTCCCATCGGAAAGCTTCTTTTTCCCCCCATAAAGCTTTCAACTTCCGCAAGCGGCTACCCATTCGCTTTTGGACATGGCCCACACACTCTATTTTTTCAATGGGAACACTATCCCCATATGGTTTTTTTTCAGCAATAGACAAAAATGTCTTTGAGTCACCATCACCTATGTATCGCTGATACTTTAATCCATGTTTTTGTTCTGATCGGAAAAAATTTTCTGCATTCCGCAAACTTCCATTCCTCCAGCAGATCCGCTATGATTTTTCTGCAGAAAATTTGATGTTTAGCCAAAAAAGCACTATATTTTGGTCCAAACTTTGGCCCTTTATAGGAGTCACATCCTTTGCAATAAGAGGACATGACTTCCATGTCGAGAACTTTCCCGCAGTCAGCTCCAATCAATGCACAGACTCCAATAAGAGAAGTATGCCCACGGGTCTACAGGTCCCATCACCGCTAACTACAACAGAATTTACGGTGCCATCAATAATTTTTCCTCAGCAGCAGCTTTCTTCATCGATGCATTTGCAAGCGCTTCACTTATATCAGCTATCTTTGCATTTATTCTGTCGTAAGCTTTCTGAGACACTGGATTTGGCAAACACATAAGAGAACAAAATGTCTCGAGCGAAGACAATCCTTGGCCTATATAGCGCATGGCCAAAACAGACCGTCTGTTGATTTCAGGTATATTTTTTTTTTATACCAATCAATTCACAGGAATTAAGTTTTTTTTCAATGCTACATTTTCTGCATGTGAACTGAAATGTGGAAAATAATCCTACAGTGGATTTTTCATTCATTTTTATTTTGCCATAACACACAGAGCAACAAAGTAACTTTTCAATTTGGGAAAATAATAAACTAATGTCTATTAGTCTATAACCTTGAAACTCGGCAGAAACTACATTTTCGTAAGCTTCTGAAATCTTGTGTGCACTTGGCAATTTTTTTCACAGATGAACTTTTGTTTGGCGAAACATTTTCAAAAGAAATAATACCTTTTCAGACAGAGATTTCTTCCGATACATGTTACCTTGAAATCTTTTCTTCTTTTTGGTCTCTTTCCGGATGAAGTTTTTTCAATGGAACATCCATGTTCAAAAAAGCTTTCAATAACAAATGAAAAAGTTTGCTAATCCAAAATCGAAATGTAAACAAACAATCCCGCTTAGATTAAACGAAGTCAAAAGTTGAGTTGTAGTTATGCTACTTCCGAAATCAATCTGATATTAGGTGGGGCTCTTTTAATAAAACTAATCGGCGAAATATTAAAATGTTTGGAATGTGTTCTAACAGATGTCAAAAGTGGGCGTGGCAGATGCAAGTTTTTGCTTACGTGTTACTAGTTATTTCTCAATAACTTCGGAAGTTTTAACAGTATCAACAAAATTTTGGTAGCAAAATGCTCAGAAACGTTGAGGCTTTAACATATATTTTTCAAAAAATCGAAAAAATTAAATTTAAGAGTCCTATGAGGCCTTAATGTACTTTGCAACAAAAGCTTACGTACGCAAGGTGAGTAGGAAAGCAAGTCATTTTAACCTAAAAATATGTGCAAACTAGGCACTAGGGTAGCTAGTCCTGAATCAAAATTCTTTGGGAGCCCTTTTAGCTGCCCCTTAACATTTTAAGATTGTTTCGCTTACAAATGTAGGGCCCCTTTAGCTTCGGGGTCCCGTATCATTGATACGGTTGATACGACAGCACATATGCCCTTGGAACTAGAGAGTCTTAGCTCTTCTAACTTTGAACTCTTTGAACATATTAGACATTAAGGTATCCGACTACGTTCGGAACCGTGATTTTGCAAAAGTGCATAAATGGATAATTTTCATAATATTTAGTGTCACTTAGATAAGAATACATACATAAAATTATTTTAAGGACATTTTGACAAAAATTTTTTTATTTAAATACAATATTTTGGCAAAAAATTAACTTAGAATAATCTTTTTTCCTAATGTTCTCCTTTTGTGAAAAATGCTTCTATTAGAATAATATTTTGCCTGTATATAGCTCAGACTTCTGTAGGCCAGTGTTTCTCAAACTGTGGGGCGCGCCCCCTGGGAGGGCGCGATAACCCTTCGAGGGCGCGAGCATATTGAAAATATAAAAGGCTTAAAAAATTAATTTTTGAATGAAGTAAAACAAAATGCTTTCTGACAAAATAAAAAATACGCATTTACACTGATATAAATTATATATCTCATCTGGTTTTCCACTTTCAAAAAGATTCCACTTTAAACGTTCATTAGCTATCTTTAATCCTAAAACCAAATAAAAAAAGATATTTTTTGTTTGCTTTGCTGTAATCCCGCGATGAGAGATTTTTTTATTACGTTTCTTGTAACCCCTAAAATAGTACTTTTGATTATCATCTCATTGACCTTCAAACTTACTGGTATGCTTAACTCCGTCTACTTTTTTCTTTTAGGAAAGTTGTAAATAATATTTTTCTGTTGCTTTTCCCCATGTAAATGAGTTTTATGATATATGGATAAGCATATTGAGCACTTTGAAGCATTAATTGGCCAAGATGTATTTTCATGAGTAATCTGAAATATATAATGCATTATAAAAAACGTTTTACACATTTATTTTTTAGAACTGACATCGATGTTTTTATATCGAATACATTTTTCATGGGAGCTTCGCATGAGGCGCTGAATCCCTCAAATTCTGGTAAAACTGTTTCTTCGTTAACAGTTTCTTGACAGTATCCTCCGATATGACAGTCTTAATGGAAACTAAAATGAATTTGTCACATTTATACCTCTTTTTTGAGAGTGGCAAACGGTTTTTTACAATCAAGGTACTTGTTTTGATCGAGTTCCCTTCACGACCACTTTTGTTCAGAAATATTTTCTATGAATATGCTATACTTTCCCCTACGATTAACTTTGTGGTTTTAATTGCTGTGTTATACAACTTGTTATGGTTTATAAATGTAAATGAGCAGAATATAAAAAAATGAGCAACTGTGATCTGTCTATTGAAGGAAGATGAAACTGACCAAGCAATTGAAGAACCTGTTGAAATAATGCATATTAATCGTGATAGCGAAAGTAAATATGACAAAAGTGATAGACATGAAACGTTTGAGTTGAATTTAAATTTTCAAATGCTGCCTAAAGAACTCTATCAAGAAAACTAAGAAGCCATAAATGTAACACTTCGCCTTGTCAAAAGACACAAGCAAGAAAAGGTTACACATGCTATTTGTAGATCATCAGAGAATAGCAAAATTACAATAACGTGAGCAAAATATGACAGTTTTGATTGCAAATAACGTTCTTGTATTGTTAGTGAAAAGTGTCTGTGATTTATGTTCTTTATTAAGGTCACGCACATTTGGAACGGTTTCTTTAGTTTTATTGGATTTTTCTCAAATCATCAAAGAAAAATTAAAAAGTCCTTTAAAGTAGGTAAGTATATTTTCTCTTAGTTAAATTATTCACTGCAATTGTGATTTTTATCGAGCACTGAAAAAATAATTATAAAAAAAAAAGGATTGGGGCGACTTGGTGAAGTGATCGCGCGACCATTAACGTTAGTGTGGAGTGGGCGCCTGCTTCAGGGTTAAAACATTTTGAAGGTTTCTCGCTTTAAATATTAAAAATAACACAATTATTCTTCATTGGAATTTTTCATTCGTTTTCCTTATTTAATATTAATTCTAAATGCTAATTCTGTGAGGCTTAAAATTACAGTTCGTTTTAAACTATTTATAATAGGAGCATTCATTTAAAAAATCATTTTATATTTTTGTATGCAATGTTGTACACTTGGTTTTACTCTCCTTACAATTAAGCTATTATATCAAGAATAATGTATTATTTTTTTAAAAAAATAATCGCAGAACGGGTACTTCAGCCAGTGTACTTATAAATGTATCAGTACTGCACAATGTATTTGATAACTAATTTTTTTTTTATTAATTCTAATTTAAGAGAAAGTTTAATTATTATTAGTGACTTTCATGGGCTTGTCTTGCAGAGCAAAGGTTTTCAAATGAAGCCTTAATATTACAAATTGACACTCTGAGTTCTTTTTCTATATTTAGCTGAGATCTATATTTTGTCTTCAAAGCAGCCACCGCAGAAAATCCGGTTTTTCACAAAGGTACGATGTTGAAAACGGTAAAAGTATACGAAATGCTTTTTGTTTTCAGTTCAGAAAATTCATCATCTACTTCTGCCCAAAATGGAAAGAGAGTTTTTATTACAAAATTGTCTTTTTATTTCGCCACTAGATGTGAAATCTATGAAAATTTCTTCTTCGGTAGTGGAGAGCCCTTCTGGGGTATTTTGAAATGGATCTCTTACCCATTCGTAACTTGCTATCAAGTTAACCTCAGCAAAAAAATATTTTTAAAATTTTTTTGCCAACATAGCTAAATGATATTCAATAGTTTTATAAACAACTTCCACACTGCGCCCATGTCTTTGCAAAGTCCAGAAAAGATTCTTGATTTTAGGGGTCTCATTTTTATGTAATTTACTACAGTCATAACTGTCATTAACACAATATTCAGGCCAGGACTAATTTCTTTGGAAGCCAGAGGTTCTCTGTGGATCATACAATGTGTCCAGATGCACAGTGGAGATTTTTGTTTCACAAGTGCTTGTATACTTTTAAATCTTCCTGACATTGTACGAGCACCATCGGTGCATATTCCGACACAATTTTTCCACTCTATATTTGCCTCGTTTATAAAATTATTTAAAATATCAAATAATGCTATTGCTGTTGCTTTAAGTTTTATTGGTTTGCAAAAAAGTAGTTCTTCTACCGCTGACATACCATCCCAAAATTGAACATACGCAATGAAATGAGCATCTTTATTGCTATCTGTTGCCTCGTCAAGCTGAATTGAAAACATTTTATCACGCAACTTACCGAAAAGCTGTTGCTCTACTTCTTCAGCGATATCATCAATTCGACTGGAAACAGTACCATTTGATAGGGGTATGGACTGCAACTCTTTGGCACAATTGTCTCCAAACATAGTTTCTACCATCTCAATTGCTGCAGGCAAAATAAGCTCTTCGGCAATAGTGGGAGGCTTTTTACATCTGGCTATTTTATATGATACTTTGTAAGAAGTAAGTAAAGCTTTTTCATTCACTGACAAAGTCTTTTTTAAAAATGTTTTTTTTTCATATGATTTTAATTTTGATTCAAAGAACTCTCGAGGTTTGTTAATGTACTCACCATGAAGCGTTTCGAAATGTCTTTTAAGTTTATTAGGTTTCATACTGTCTGCTGCCAATATTTTGAGAAAATAACAGAGAGGGCTTTTCTTCTCCATTTACTTCAGTAATGGTAAATCCAAAATTCAAGTATTCTTGAGAATATTTTGTGAAGGTCCCCTTGGACCTCACTTTGAGAACGAGAATAAGTTGGAGCCATATAAGAGCCAGTAGCCATTTTTATAAATAACTTTCTTTATTTGGTTATATTTTCCAAATAGATTCAAAGACTTATTAACAAATATATCTAAATAGTTTTATGAGGTTTAAAGAGATTTTTCTTTAAATAAACTTAAATATTTAATGATCCAATTAATTAACAATTAGAATATCGATCACGCAGAGATTACCACAATAAGAGATCCCAGAATTATATTCAATGTTCTTATTGAACATTTAATTTTAATCTCACCTCTAATATAAAGCTTTAATGAGACTTTAATCAATATTTACCACACTGCAGTTCAGCTCAGCTTTTTTTCTGAGATTTTATCCTCCTAGAAATCTCAATAATATACTTCTAACTTCACTATTATAACTTCTTACTTCAATCTCTCTCCTACTGCTCTAACTTTACCATTCCGTGTAACTTAAATACTTTATCTAATCTGCATAACAAGGGATCCTGTCCTCTTTTTGGAGCTGATTGGAAAAAGGTAGAAATTAAATTTCCCTAAAAACGTCTCAGAAGGTTAGTGATAAAGTTCCGTATAGGTTTGTCACAATTTCCTTGATTTAATTTTCGGAACTATGCTCGTCTGTGCACTTGTTGATGCTTTATTATCGTCGAATGTTCGCTTACGACTTAAAAATTTATCCATGATTTTTTGTTCCAATTTTCTGCAGTAATACTTAATACTGTGAATTACAACTAACGCGCAAATTATAAAATGTACATTCAAGATAGATTTGGTAGCTATAGAAGCATTGAATTGACCAAGACTCATTGGAATTGTACGAGGTACAACATTATTACATGTTTTGCGCAGACGTCCGATAGTTTGGCCAGACTCACGCAGACGCTCGCGAGAATGCCAGATGTGATGGATATGAGAGAGCGCAACATAAAGTAGACTATTTTTCAATTTCTACTATAAGTTAACTCTCTTATATATATCTTGTCCAAATTTTCAATCGTTGATAAAATACTTTCTATTCATTCATTCAAGTTCAAATACATTTTTTAAAACTTGTAGTGGGTGACACTTCATGCTAATACAGTTTTTTTTTTTAAATTTTAATTCATTAATTAAATTAAAAAATGAATAAATAGTAATAAACAAAAATTATAGTCCAAAAGCATTTATAGAAAAGAAAAGTTTTCGTGCTGTCCCCTGTAACGCAATGGATAGCGCGCTGGGCTTCTAATCTGAAGGACGGTAGTTCGAATTCCATCCGAGATGGCCTAATTTTTGAGAATGTGTGTGATTTCTTCTTTACACACACACACACACACACACACACACACACACACACACACACACACACACACACACACACAGACACACACACACACACACGCACGCACACACACACACACACACACACACACACACACACACACACACGCACGCACACACACAATTTTCTTACAATAATTAAATTTAATTAATGAATAAATAATAACGAAAAAGAATAGTCCAATACCCCATATATAGAAAGGAAAAATTGCAAGGAAAATAGCTTTCTCTTTTGTCGCTTAACATTGTGATTCTGTCATATGTATTACATATTTGTATTAATTGTAACTATTTAATAGAAAGTAACTAAAATAAGAGTTTTTCTTCGTTGGCCTAAGTAGGAATTGACTTAAAATTTATTTTTTATATTACTTGTTCTAATGACATTTGTACTTTTAGAAATGCATGATGGACGAAATAAATCTTTAATTAAATGTCATTTTGCAATCGGTCCCAATTTAAAAAAGGAGAAAGGAAAAATAACATAACATTATAATTATTACTTAAAAGTAATTTTCTTAAAATATATATTATTTAAAAGTAACGTATACAAAATTTAATACTTTAAGTGCATTATTATTGCATTCAATACATTATTATTGGGGGGCGATGAAAATTATGATTGAAAATTGGGTCGCCAGTAGTGAAAGTTTGAGAAGCACTGTCTTACTTAATTCATTTATTTTGCTTAAAAGTAGTATACAAAATGTAATACTTATGCTATTAATTTGTATGGTTTATAATTAAGATCGCGTATAGTAGCTTTAGCGTCAAAGTGCATTATTATTACATTCAGTACATTATTAATGTATAAGGGGGCGCGATAAAAATTGTGATTGAAAAGGGGGGCACCAGTATTGAAAGTTTGAGAAGCACTGCTGTAGGCTCAACTAGAATTTTTGAAATGTACAACTTAGAAGTGGGTTCATTCATATTTTACGGCAACAGAGGGGAACAATTTTAAGAAAAAAACGCCAATAATTACTTCAATTGGTGGTAACTCTGAAAATAATGTGAATTTTTCAAAAATTCTAGTTGAGCCTCTGTAGAGAGGTATGAGCTATATACAGGCAAAATATTATTAAAATAGAACCATTTTGCACAAAAGGAGAACATTTGGAAACAAGATTATTCTAAATTAATTTTTTTGCCAAAATATTATGTTTTATTATTTTTTTTTTGTCAAAATGTCCTTAAAATAATTTTATGCACGTATTCTAATCTGAGTGACACTAAATATCATGAAAATTATCCATTTATGCGCTTTTTTAAAATCATGGTTCCGAACGTAGTCGGATACCTTAACTTTTAATCACTGCTTGAAAGTTTGCCTTTGCATTTTCTGTATCAAATCATCAAAATGTATTGATGTATGTATTTTATGTAGTAAATTGGGAGTTTTTCATCATTCTCATAGCTATTTTTTAAATCGCTTACACAAAATGGAGTACATTGATTTCGGTCATTTTTGAGTATACCGGCGACAATTTATCCTATTCTTGAAAATTAAATGTCGTTTTAAAATAATTAATAGATGTTCTAAATCTTTCTAACTGTAAATTTTGTTCTATCCCTTTTTGTTTTCAATTTGCAATGTCTGTCTTTCAAACTTCGTCTCTAGGGGCGCTGCGGCCATTTGCATTTCATCGGGCCTAATCTCTTTATTGCATCTTGACCTCACTTGTGCAAAGCTGTAGCTCTCTTCGTTCTCAAGTTCGTTCTTTTCAGGTTTAAGGAACTTTTCTATACACCCTATATATTATGTAATGGTTGAATATTATAAGTAGAGTGCACAATTTTTGTTATTAATACTCTTAGTTCTTTTCTATAAACTGTTAATGCTACAGCACCATTAGTGCCCATTATAAGGCAGACGTAAGATTATTTATTTCTAATTTTCTAATATTTCTTCTCTATTTGTGTTTCTATCTAGATTTTACATAAAACATTTTTTGATAAAACATTATTTGATTTTTTCTTAAACGTATCTCACGTATACAATTACTTGACACAGTTTAGTAACGTCAGCAATTTCGTCAAGTAGTATAGAACAAATATGGGAAGGCTCTATATTCGTTTTAAGATAACTGATTTCATGTTTTTTGATATGACGGAAACTCTACGATATACGGTATCTCTTGATCATGGTATTGTTTGTAATAGTTGTCATATATTTTATTGCTATATAATTTGACATAATACAAGTTTATGTCTAAGGAATAAATGTTAAACAGTATTTTCAACATTCATGACTAAGATATGCTCTTAAAAATGTAAGTGTCAAAACTCCATAAATATTTCGTTAAGCCCTATTGAAAAATCTTTGTAAAAAAACAGAGACAATGCAGCAAGTCTTTTAAGGACAATATTTTTTATTCCAATGCGCCAATAGTCCTCTTGACCCCATTTGTGGTACCTTACTTCAATGCTACTGATTTTTAACTATGCGATGATACTTTTTTCTAAATAGAAAGAAGCTACCGAAAGTCGTGACTTTCGGGTACAGCTTTTGGTAAATCTCAGGAAATCACGAATCTTTGTTCTGAGTTTTAAAAACAATAGAATTTTGATGCCCAATAACAATAACAAAGCGTCAAAAATCTACTTCAAATCTACAGTTGCATCAACAGATATCAAACGTGATATGTTTTTTTCGTCACGCAAATACATGAGATAGATTTTTATCCTCGCGCCATAACTTAATATCCTTACTATAAAATATTTCAACATAGAATGAGTTCTTGAGAAGACTTACCGATAAAGTTTGAAACCATATGTTGTATTACTATCATGTGCGAAAACTAAATTTTTAAACAAAAATTTGCCCTTGGAACTTTTTCATAGATTGAAATAACTTAGGTGCTTTATACTTCATCGATTGGCATCTTCTTAATTTATGAACACAAAGGATTTTATGCTTCTAAAAAATAGGTCAGATTTTACGGATGTTTCAACGTTATTGTGGTGTGGCCATTTTTCTTCAAAAATTACTTCTTAAGGTCTAATCCTGGATTAGGTGAGCTAGGCAGCATATACGCTTGTATCAACTATATGTGTGAAGTGCCAAAATATAATTGAGGTAGATAAGTTTTGAGAAAACCTTCTGATCAGCGTTTTCAGTCAAATAAATGAAACAATAACTACATTGAAACTTTTAATTAATCTAATTTTCAAGTTATGATTTTGCCAAATTTCGATTTGAGAGATTGGAATAAGTACTTTACAATACATTCATTGCCTTAAATTAAGTCTGTTTGATCTTTGTTTAAATTGAGAGAAGAATATAAAACCTATTTAAATATTGTTTGTAAAAATATGTTTATAGACTATTGCTTCTGCATTGCTAGATGAAGCTAGCAACTCTCTCCTTATTTTGTATTCTAGACTTAAGACAAACGAATTGAAAAAATTAGCCTTTTCATTCATTACCATATTTACTTACCTTATGCCACCCATCCGCTATAGTGGTTAGTGACTGCTGTGTCGTAGGGCCTGGGTTCGAATCCCGGAGAAGGCATGTTGTTCGTAAATGTACAGTGCCTTTCCGGTATGGGGGTACTCTAAATAGCCGTCGAGCCACAAGTCCTCTCGTGAGGTTGGTGGAAGGGGAAGAGAGGCGAGGAGGCCCCGACCACCCCCAAAATAATCTCCCTAAAAATTAGAGTGGAACTGAGCAAAATCGCACTGTCACCTTTATAGTTGGCAAAGCTAACAAAGACAGGCGTCAAAATCTAGTCCCTTTGAGCAATGAATTTCGTGGACCTTGATTTGATGTTACTGTCGATTAGGTGGTATAAATAATAACAACAACTTTCCTTATTACATTGAATTTATAGTAAGTGGTACGATGTGTGTGTGTGAATTCAAGCTGTGCATGTCAATGATTGAACGCTGATTTAGCTGCTTTATTAGCATACTTGGAGAGAAAAAATGTCCCTAACAGTTTTGATAAAGCCACATAAACAAGGCCGTTTCTTTATTTTTTTCCTATACTTATAAGGATCTTACCTCCGCACCCAAAGGTGTGGGAGAAAGGGAAGGAAGACTAACCTTGTTCAAAATCACTTAATTTATTTTTCAGCACAAACCACAACACAAGTTCGATCAATCAGAGCTAAGAGATGCACTCAATTAATCAATATGAAGACAATTGATGAGGTACGCGCGCGCGCGAGGTATGAGAAGACTTTATATAAATACTAGTAACACTTACTTCAGTTCAATCACTTTGACTTCCTAACTATCTAACCTAGATTAAAGCTTAAGGCTGTCTTCTGTAAATGTAAGAGAGCTTGAACTAAACGCGAAGCACATTTTCAGACAGAAAAAATGTCTCAATTTCTATAGAAATTTGCAATGTTATAACTCATACCTTCGTTAACAATATAGTGTTTTTAAAAATGCCAAACTATTCCATGAATACTTTCTTTTTTGTTTTAATACGTGTAGGCATAGCCCATTTAACATTACGGTATGGGAGAGAAAAAACGCGAAAAACATTTTATACCAGACAAAATTAATAAACTCGGTTAAAAACGGGAAGTGTGATAAAAAAATTCTGCTCTCTAAAGGATAGTGAAGCCAGAATATCATATTAATGTTTCATTCCTTTTATATCTGAAAAATGTTCCAAATTCTGGTCCTATTCTTTAACATTAACCGAAGACAGCCTTAAGGTATCCGCCTACTTGCGAAAACTTTTTTTTGAAAAAATAAAGATATGAGGACTTTTTTGTGATTTTTAGATTTATTTAGTATATTTTAAGGAAAAAATCATAAAATTGAAAAAGAAAAAAAAATTATTATTATTAAAATGGGAAAAAACTGGTAAAATTGTACAAAAAATTACATAAACTGTACAAAAATTTTATGAACAAATTCTCAATTTTTCAAATTTGATGTGTTACTTTATTATTCATGTTTGAAATGACCTTCAGGATAAGATATATTTTAATTTTTACAAAAACTAGAGCACTTTATTTTAGTTATTATATGAAATTGCTTAAAAGAACAGTGATTATATCCACATAAAGAACTGTAAATTTTGTAATAAAACAGTGATTGATAAATCTGAAGATCAAAACACTTCTACTATTATACAGAACATACACAAAAAAATTTAGCAAATTATTTTCAAAACTGTTTGAGCAATCGCTGTCCCCGTTTGATCTTTTCGAAAAAACACATTTCGAGTAAAACGCATTTTAAAGTTTGACATCTTACGTAAAGTTATGGCATCTGCTTTTACTAAAACACTTGTAGTTTCTGTTCTAGGGAATGGAAAATAAAAATCATGGTACTTTTATAAAGCTAATAAGATGGCCTATAAAATATAATCATAAAATAATTTTGTCAATTTTTGAAAAAAATTACGATTTTAGGGTAGTCGAATATATTAAGTGACAGATCGTCACCTCAATTATTACAATTATCAATTACTAAATATCTGCGTACACTTTAAATTAGATTAATCACTACTCCGCTAGCAGTCTAATCTATATCTCTCCTTTCTAACCCGAAAGCCTATTCATTATATTGTTACGTAGATCCGAGGTTCGAGGATTTTATGCAAAAACAATCACAAAGAAAAAATAATCAGTTCTTTAAGAGCGATGCGAATTTATTAGCGAAAATCCAATCCTTTAAATACATGATTTAGCAGCAATATTCACAGGGTAAGATGTAGCAATTAAAGACTCATCGCCGTACCGGCGAGCATCCTTTTTATATGCGCGACGGAAACTTCTAGAAATATAACCGCTCGTGTCATTGAACGTGACACTAGTGGAGAGATCTACTACTTTCTAGGAGATTCCAGAGGGTTCCGAACTCGCCAAATTGGTCGCCAAAATCGCCAAATTGGCCCCTAACTTGGTCGCCAAAAATGATGCCAACTTGGCTCTACCGCCAAGATTTCGCCAAGTTCTCATTGAATCGCCATTATAACATAAGGGGCGGCATTGCTTGTGAATAGTACAATTTTAACATGAAATAAATATAACATAGAGTAATATAAATGCATTAAACACTCAAATACAAATTATTTACACTATTTACACAAAATTCGTAACAATATAGTAGTTTTAATTTGCATGTTTACATTTTCTTCTTCGGAAGAAGCGATCTAATAAAATAATTTTTAAGGACCAAAAATTCCCCAAGAGGACAGTTAGTAAGAAGATCGCGGATACAGCCGTCACATACTGTATAGAAAAAAAAACTGTTAGATACATTTAAAAAAAGCCATATCGTTTGATTTAATTACCTTTCATGAAAAGTCTTTCCAACAAAAACCAGATTATTTTCATAATTATTGTTAGAATTTTAAATAAATTTATTTTATTCCAATATTTTTCCCCTATATCAATAAAGAAATATACTTTTTTAAAATTTATTTGTTAATTCTTTGGAAATTGAATGGATTAGACTTAAATTTAACAATTTTTTAAGTTTGAAATATCATTAATCACCTAAATATCCATTTGCTTTAAGAATAAAATATCATATGAGATGAAACAAAACTTTACATATTTTAGAAATAATCTTTTCGTGTTTTGGGGGATAAGTTATCATAACTTGAAAAAGATTTTCTCAATAATAAAAAAAAATATTACAAATACTTCCTTCTTGTTTGCCAGTAACTTCTACGAGGTTATTATGATAATATTTGGCGAGCAGATATTTCACTTAATATCAAAAAAGGACAACAGTAATTAATAACATAATTCTGTAGAGTGATCTATACAAAATGCATAAAATTACATCTAATAATAGAAAATACAACGAAATATAAAAGTTGCAGCAAGAACAGCCTGATTCAGATTTTATACAACCTCTGACAATAAAGCTCGGTGAATAGTTCTGTAACATTAAGGTAGATGAAATATTAACGAAAGTTACCTTACTGTCCTTCGAAATAGTCACCTCTCATAACTATGCACCGCCAAGATCTGCTATGCATGTCCTGGAAACTTTGCAAGAAGTATTCTTTTGACAGGCAGTTCAAAAGAGCCTCGTCACGTTTTGTTGGTTGTCAGAATTATCGTCAGAAATCTCTTTCCTTTAAAAGCGAGTTTGAGTTGTGGGAATAGGAAGAAGTTTGGAGGATTGAGATCTGGCAAAAACGGTGGATGTTCAATTTGCACCACCTCCTTTTTTGTCAGGAACTTGCGTGAACCCCCCTGGGTTCCACCCTGGACACTAAGATTGAATTGAGGCAAAGAATTACCAGACGCCATTTTCAGAAAAACAAATTATTTTTATACACTTAGTTCAAATATCAACCTTCTAATTACAAATATTAAACAAATATGTCTACGTCAAATTAACCTTTACGATTAAATTAAATTACAAAATATGAAATTAATCAAGTACTAAGCTCAATATCGAACGGGTTTACCGGAATAGGAGGACCGAGAAATACACGCAACTTGAATTATTAACATTCACTAAAATTTAACTAACTTTATTATATATTAACTCTTGTGGTCCGATAGACTAAATTATAATATATCACCTGACTGTAATGTCGTTCTCTCCATGTAGATCAATCTTTCTAAAGCTACCTCGCTGAATAATAACAGCAATACTCTAATCACGCAATCCGCTTGAATCTTCTTAACTTCGTCACTACTGTTCTTGGCTCAATCGCCTTCTAAATGCTAACTTACAACGCTCTCTTTAAATATCTTAATTTATTTGAATATCCCATTCTCTTCTTCCAGAGCTGATTGGAAATATACGTGAATTTACAATAGCCAAAGACGCCTAAGAGTATTAGTGGAAAAGTGCCGTAAAGATTCGTCACAAACTGTTTGACGGTATAGGATGTGTGAGCGCTAACATTGTCGTGAATAAAAAAACCACGAGCCTTGCTGTGTGTACTGGGGTCGTACCCTGTGTAGACATTTCTTGAAACGGGTCAAAATTTAAATGTACCTTGCAGCATTCATCGTCCAGATATCATGCACGCAGTTAATCAACGATCTTTCGTGATTAATGTACTTATTTTCTCAATGTTTTTGTCAATGATGGAGGGCTCCGGTCATTCACTACATTGATTGTCAGAAACACTTTCCCGGCTTTCACAAAAACAGGCGAACTACTCGTGCACACACTTCATGGACAGAGCTTGATCTTCATAAACACGTACCAGCATCCAATAAGTTTCTGTCGGCTGTGACGGGGCTTTACGTGATTTTCTATTAATCCTCTTGGGGAATCTTTGGGGCCAGCAGTTGAGTTATTTCACAGCCATCCCTCTCAAGAAGAAACCTTGATACGCAGATTAGATAGTATATATATAGTGGAAGTTTAGTAATCGTAAAGGGAAGGAAAAGAAGCTGATTTGCTGAAAGCAGTGCTGTTACGGTAAGGATTGGAATTTAGAAGCGTGATTATAGGATGGGCTTTATGTATTAAAATAAATTAAGGAAGTTAGGATTCTTAATATAACTTTGAATAAAGTTAAGCTATTAGGATTTCATACGCTTATTCTCATAGGGTTATGAGCTATCATATTGCTTTAGATTTTCTCTCTTCTATAGTTGACTTGTCTTAGATCATTATATTTGGTAATAATAAATTGGATTTCTCATGGCTAGTTTGGGTCATCAATCTTTAACTCCTACAAATTTAGGTCGAGTTGATGAAGATATGGCTTCCCAGGTGAGAGGCCATTACACGGTGTGTTGCCAAGCTTAAAACAAAACTTCAAATTGATCTTTTGTTCGTTCATTTTCCAGTTCTCAGTTAAGAACCAACGCACTAAACAAGCACTTTGTAAAACTAGTCTTACATGGAACACAAACGACGCTCAACTGAGCAACGGTGAGGGAAGATGGTCAAAATCTTCCACCATGCATGTGCAGCTTTTTGCTTTGCCAGTGTTGTCAGATCGACCGTTCTGACTTCATTCATCGAACTTTATTGTCAGAGGTTGTACTTCATATAACAAATGAAATAATATAAAAATAAAAACAATATATAAAAAAGAAAGAAAGAAGCAAAACAATGGTAACAGTTAATAATTTTCTTTTTAAGTTAAATTTAAGAACAGTGCGTATAAGCAAAATAAAACACATTTATGACACAAAAGCATTATTCACAAAGTAAAAATAATTATACATTGACAACCTTTTAAGACCCGACCCGCACGACCGTGTGGGTTAGATATTCTTATACGGTTTTACTTTTGGAATAATCGTATGTAAGAAAAGCCCGAATCAAATGATTGAGCGGATTTGCAGGAAGTGTTTAGTATTTTTTTATCAACAGACGATGGTTGTAGTCCATGTTTTCTTTTCAGCTGGCAAGCCTAGTGTTGCTTACAAATACAATGGATACAAGTCGCCCTTTTATCTGTCGTAAAAAGATAATAATCAAGATATTTCTAATTGCTTAGATAAACATTTTAGTCTCAATGTTTAAATAACTGTAATATAGAAAAAAAATATTGAACATACTTTATTAATGTTGCTTGTAGCACTCAGGATTTCGTTACCCGACTTGGACGTTAATTGAGTCACTGCAGCTATAAAGGTAAGTAACTTACTTGTCATGTTAGTTTTCTTTTCTGTTGCAATAACTTTGATGAAAGCCTAAATAAAAACGCAAAACATATTATTATATAATTAATACCATATTTTTTGAAGGGTTGTCATAGAGGAGTCCCTCTTTTCTTTATCTCGCTTTTTTTTTGCTATTAATATTCTCTTTCTTACATTTGTTGAGGGGAATGGCATTTTCATCCTCTACACAGATATCTGTATTCTTATCTCTTTTTTTTCATCCTCTCCCCCAAATCTGAATTTTCCGGTGGGTGTTGATAAGGTGGGGTTTAAATTTTTAATTTTTTTAAAAATCTGACACATTCTTTTATTTATCAAGGAATACTGTGCGAACGAATAACGAAAAACTTTTTCAGGTAAGAAAAAGAATTCTCACAAAAGAAGAAATTTTGCAATTCATTAATAAATCAGATTCTGAACTCAGTGGTCTCACGGATAACGACTATACTGTGGACAAAACATATGATCGACGTATACTGGAAGGAGAACCAAATTCAGATGAGAGCGATGAAGAAAAACATGGAGATATTTCTAATGGAAAGACAATTTTGGACCATCCTTTGCCATCAAAGACTCTTGAGCCCATTCATTTCATTGTTTTAGCTGTAGCTAATTCTTAGTTTCAGTACAAACAAGATGCAAAATTAAATAAAATTCCACCAAAAAAGGAAATTTAATATCTTAAAATTTAAGTTGGAAACAGGTGAAGCGTTAGCAGCATCTCCACCTACTAAAAATAACCTAAAAAAAGTGTTTTAACTAATGATGAAGATGACACTGTTGTAATTTCTCTCTCAAAAAGAGAGATCAAAGTATTATAATCCGCCTGCTATAAGATCATGCCAGCATAAAAGGCATCACATGGGCTAAGCGGTGCCGTGAACCAGGGCCCTCATGCTCTGGGGGGCCCCTCGGATCCTGATCACCAAGCAAGCTGAACGTGCGATAATTTTTCCCACATTTAAGATATAAAGTAAAAGGTTGTAACACAAACTGTAATTAGGAAATAATTCCTCTAAATTCTTTCCGTTGTTAGCACAGTGTTGCGAATTTAACGTATTGAAAATTTTGTATTATTTTTTTTTTTCATTTTTCTATAAACTGTTACTTGAAAATAAATTTTATGAAAAGTCTTACCATACTTATTATTACATTTTAAAAAACCTACATAAGAAGCAATTCCTTCCTAGTTACATCCTATTTTTAATGACAGTAGGATTCATAATAAGCGAGTTTCTTGTTTCAATCTACTTGTACCTGCAATAGACTAGTGTAATTTTGTCCCCCCCTCCTCTGTTTTTTTAAAAATAATTGTAATAATAGTGTATTGTATTTTCTTGTGCATGTATATTTTTTGTATCATTTCCTGTCTATGTCAGTGGACCATTCTGTAGCTCTAAACCAGAGGTTCCCAAATTATTTTGTCTCATAGACCCATTGACAGATTTTTCGTTTTGGTGTAGACCCCTGCTTAACTAATATTAAATTTTTGCAAATTCATCAACTTAAATGTGTTTATGGCAGCAGGTATAGAGCTACTTTTAAAAGATTTAAATTTTTAACTGTGGTGAAGTATGGCGTTTAAAACTTAAGAAAGCACATGTTAATTAATTAAAATAAAATTTAATTAATGCATAAAAAACAGTTACATAAAATAACCGAGCAACAAACAAATGCTTTTAGTGGGAGGGATGAATCTGGGGATACAAAAACAAATTTTAAACATTGGGCATAAATCATGTCAGGTTTAACACTAAAAGTCACACTCAGGTGAGTAGTTAATAGTATTCAGATTATTTTCCTTCTTTTTTTTTGTTTTGGAAATTGGCAACCGCCCTGGAACTCCTTTTCATTAAGAAAAGCAACTAAGAACTTTTTTACTTATATTCCACATTTCAGGGGAAATAATAGTTAGGTCTTTCTAAAGCCAAACTTGCTGAAATCCGTTTCTAAACTTTACTTAAATATCTCCATTAGTGCCTATTCGAATCAGTTCCGATTGTAAACATTGATACATTTTTTTCATTGTGACCATATGAATTCGTCGCCTGCTGCTGCATTGCAATGGTCAAAGCATTCTCAATCCTGGCTTGAATAATGGGCATTTAAGTGTTAAACGTGGGTTAAAATGCCCTGACAGATTGTCTGTGACAAATTGAGAAAAAATTTGCGACTTCCAATATTATACTTCTTAAGCTTTATTCTAGAAAAAATACAATAAAATGGTCCTTGTTTAAATAAATTTTATGCTGTCACCCCTTGAAATTGCAAATTAGCATTAAAATTAAGTAAATAAATCCAATAAATACATAAGTCTGGCTTCCACTTAATTAAATTTCCTTTTGAAATTAAAATCACGATATGGTTTAATGAGAGCTACTATCGTAGACCCCTATTTACACCTCAGAGACCCCAAAATTAATTTTTCACTGACGTAGACCCCTTGCAGATTGTCATAGACTCCTAGGGGTCTATATTGACCACTTTGGGAATCACTGCTCTGAACCCTCTGGTGGGGGAGTTTGATCCTCCTGAAAAAATAAATAAATAGCCAGGGATTCTCCAGCTACATTTTGTAGCATAACATTGTTTCACCTCCCTTTTAACGTTTGTAAGTACTCGAGCACTTACGAGTTATTATATAAGTTAACCACAGTGGCGCGTTTAAGCGCAAACAACCCCAAGAAAGAGAATGTAGTAAACAAAATTTCCCCAAAGTTGTCAAATTTCTTAGTCAGCCTTCTACGAGTGTCGTGGTGTCAAATCGAACCTGGGGGATCCCTAAAGCTCGCACAAGGAAACTCATGCGTATACATGTAGGTAGTACGTAGCTTTGCTTTACTATGTTCTGCAGAGGACGATAAAGAGCTGGCGTTATAAAATAGCATTGTATGTTTAAAATATTCATATATGTTTACTTTTTTTACTGGATTTTTTTACTTTACCCAACCAAGATAGAGACCGCATTCTTTCTTTCTTTTTCTCTTTTTTGCGCTAGGGCCCTTGGATACCTAGCTACGCCACTGGACATGTATAGCCATTTTGGATGTGTTGATGTCATTTCAAGACCTCACAAGTGCAGATTTCAAAATAGCGAAAGCAGTTCGAAAACTGTGAAAAATGCCAAGCTTATTTATGCTTATCAAAATCAAAAATGTGTTTTTAAGATTTTCACAGTAAATAATTAAAGAGTCAATAAAAGAATTCATTATAATCATCAATAATTTCCTTATTTGTAACAATTTTAGTTGAATTAAATTTGTTTTTCTTCGGTCAATTTAAAGTCAAAAAATATATTACTCGTAAAATTTCGCAGGTGATGGTTTCACAGAAAAAGCCTTACCAGCATGACCGTCTACATGCTCTCAGAGATTCTAAAAAAATACTGAGCAATATTAAATAGAAAATTATTTTACCCCTGTCATTTTGTTCTTGTGATTTCCATATTTTATCAGTGGATACAATAAAAACCAATTAAAACTACTGGGGAGTAAGCACTATTGTTTTAAACGATATTGACACTTTTAGAGGAAACAATACTCATCTCATCGATCACACACAATGGCATTCGTATGCAAAACCTACTTTCACCACCTCATTTTCTTTCATTTGACCTCATCACCTCAACCATTTGAGTAATGTTATCATTGTTGATTTATAAAATTTAATTGAAAATCCAGATTTTGTTAGACTTTCAGGAATTTCAATTTTAACCTATAAATAAGTTATATCGTCGGCCTAATTAACAGAATGCGTATCTCCACAAAGGAAACTCCATGAGTGTTACGCGCCTGGCGCTGTTTAATCGCGCCAAACGATACAAATAACGATACACACGATACAAATATCAAGGTACATATTGTAATCTTGTATTGTAACCATAACCCATCTTGGCGAGCATAAACAACAACTTGGTGCGTAGCACTTCAATATCAAATTAGCACCCCAGATGGTGTTACACATTCTGATTATTAGGCCGACGATATTCAAGATGTAAGTTAAATAGCTGGACAGAATGTTATAGGGGTTTTGTCAAAGATTTGGTCATCTTAAAGTAGATATAGATTAATTTAGATGGCAAATTGGGGGGTGTTTTTATTTATCTTAAAAGGAACTACAAACAAGAAAAAAAAAAGAATAATTTTTAGCAAAGTTGACATATACATTTGTAGATAGGTAACTACAGCTAATAAAAAAAGCGTTTACTTTTATGAAATCAAATAATTGTTTAAGTAAAAATAATTTAAAAGTTTCTATTTTGAAGTCAGTGTTTAAAAATGCAATATGCAAAACTTTACTTAGGACTCATAAAATATCTGTCAACAGATTAAAGTTTTTCTTTAGATTTTGCATAGTTTGAATAATCGCTTGAGGTATCTAAGTTTAAAAACATCTTCAACCAAGCATAAAGGTTCTGAGAATACAGAATTTTCTGATTAATGTGACATCTCATCAAGATAAAATTCGCATTACAAACTTCAAATCACATTGTTATCTTAAAATTTGACTGTTACTTAAGGCATTTACATTCAAAATTATCATGTTTTTGATTATTTTGTACATTCCATTTCGTAGCTATAAGAAAAGTTAATTACTTTCAACACAAAAACAAGCCACGTACATAACAAATGCTTTGAACAAATTACAGTTTCCTTTATCTTACTAAATTTTTAATACTCCTTAATCTGATAATCGTGAAAAATTCCGTTTTTCTTTACTATAAAAAATAAACCTCATAATTTATTGTGCCATGAAATTACAGTTACAAAACTGCAATTATTTCTTTCTTTTCGAAGAAAATGAAAATTTCAATATGAGTGAGTCAAATATTTATATAGTTTGCGTCGTTTTAATATTACAGTCTATAACTAACCTTCATAGATCCACGTGCCATTTTTTCTAAAGAAGTGTTTAATGATGTATTGACATGCTGTCAAATAATTTTTACTCGTGATTATTGGGAAAATAATATAAAACTAAATGCTAACAACTCGGAACTATTTATTTATTACGAAAAAATACCTTTTGCACTGTATCGTTGTAAATGTTTTAGTTTTATGTGTAATTCAAATAAAAGTGACTTCTGTTGTTGTAGATTGGATGACAAATAACTTTCATTAGGATTGTAAGATCTTACTTTTTGTAGAATACATGTTGAATTGGAGCCATGTGCCAAACGGTTTCTAAGCAGTTAATTATTTTTGCTGTGCTTCACTTTTTTGACAAGAGGGTTTGTGATTTATTTCAAAATACTGTTTTACAGATGATGTTCTGCATACCATTATTCCAGAACATAGAACACACACCGCTTTGTCGTCTTTACTAATAATGCCATGTTTCTCGGTTTATCAAATTTGAAATTCTTTGTTACGCTTACTATCGTACACTTTTTGTTCTTTTGCTGATCTAGCCATGTTAAATAACAGTTAAAAATCGTAAATATAACACAGATAAACTTTAAAATACAGTTGTGTCAATGGAATTGACTATGCTATGCGTAGACAAACTTTACATCCTAAGCAATTGTAGTCTATGACGTAACTGAGGCAAGATAGTAACAAACGAGCCCCGCAACCGATCACTCGCGTTTGTTCGTAACACTTCATAATGAACTTTGAAATTTTGAAATGAAATACTAACCATTTTGATCATTGGCGTGCCAAAAATATTGTGTCGCGTGCCACCAATGGCACGTGTGCCACTGGTACGCCATCTCTGGTCTATAATCTTTGAGTAACTTTGCATGTTACCTCACTACATAAATACTTTTAACGACGGCTTGAAAGTAACTATATGCATTGGCAATAGTTAAGGTGACTAGATTTTAACGTTGGTAAAGCAGGACACCTTTCAAAAATAGCATTGTAATACTGTGAAAATCGTTTAACACACGAAACTGAGGTGGGACTGCAATATGTTTTCGTGTTAAAGGATATTGCAAAAAATAAACCATATTTCAACAAAATAAAGTTTATTAGAGTATATTTTATTTACATTGATATGTGTGTGTGTATATGTACGTATTTAATAAAAATCAATGAAACAAAAACATTATCAAGAACTTAATGAAATTTAATACAAAATTTCCAAAAGTTTTTTGTAAAACAAAGCGTGTGTATTGTGTTTTTGACAAATAATTGGATATTTTTTTAAGTATTGTATTTTTTAGTACCAAATTGTCAAAAAATTGTTCGATATCATCCATTTTATTTTTCATTTCGCCATTGAAATGTGCATCTAAATATCTGAGCATACTTTTCATGATGTTTCTCATTTCTAATGACATGGAAACAGGAACTGCATTATCTATTTCTTTTCCATAATCGGAATCTGCATCAATGATATTTTTTTAACTCTGAACAAACTCCAAAATGTATTTGTCTACCATAATTGGAGTTGTACACACATTGTCATCGTCTCTACTGCTACAAATTCTTCCAATGATACAGTAGAACAATCCAATCCAGCTGGCGTTTTCCGTATTTTGTTCATTCCCAGAAAGGAAATCTTTTCGTATTAAGTGATTTTTGTTTCGTGTTAAGAGAAAAAACTGCATGAAAATACGCTGTAGTTTGTCCAGACCACAGTGTTATTTCGTATTAACCGATATTTCGTCTTAAGCGTTTTCATGCTAAAAGTATTTCACTGTATATTTTTTAAAAATTTCTCAACGTTAGTATAATTTACAAATATAACATATTAAAAAATTATGTAAAAGTTACTATACAAGGAATAAAACAATGCTATTCTATAGTAATATTTTATTCTTTTGTGTATTTCTCTCATTTGAATGAGTTTTATTTAGTAGATTGCTGTAGTGGTTTAAAATGTCAGGGACATTTTTAATAAGATTTAAGTAAATTACATTTCCCACGTAAAAAGGCTTTCAAAGTCTCAACACTTAATTATGATTTTTCTGATGTCCACACTTTATTTAACCATAAGAAAAAGTCACAGAAATAGTTCTTGTTAAAGACAGCGTGCATTCCACAGTTTTTAGTGCATTTTTGAATTAAACATGGTTTGTTTCAAAATGATGAAATTTTTCAAACCATTTGTTCTCTGTTGTGATTTTTACTCATGCCCAAGATTTAACCTTTTCCTTATCAATATATCTTTTTAATAATGATACCTCATAAAAAGATCCTTTTCGGAATTATTACTATATGCAAAATTTTTGTAATATGATCAAAGATTTTCCCGCATCATTCCAACTAAGCTCTTGTTTTAATGCAATCCAAAGAAAATGATCAATATCATTGTAAGGTACCATCCACTCTTCTAAATAATCTATGCAGTTAACATTATAAAATTAGCAAAAATAATATTTGTTGGTTGTCAAACCAATATTTGTTATATGAACTTTTGGTAGATAGCGATATTTTGACCAGTGGCATAACGTACATCCTCGCTACCCCCCATTGGACTCTAGAAGGCCCAAAACTTGACTGACGCTAAGTATGTATTTGGGCTTGGGCCCAAAACTCGTTTGAAGGAGGGCCCTAATATTCTTCGTTACATTACTGATTTTGACTGTTATGACCAGTCAAAATCAATTACCTACTAAATCTATATACACTGCTGGACAATTGCTAAGGACGGATCACAAATTGCTATGTAGCATAACATTAAGCGAGACATGAGGCCTAGTAGGATAAAATATAGTTGCCACACTGTTCAGACATTACAATAAAGAATATTTATTGTTCTGGAAAGTACAAAAGCTGTGAAGTAAACATCTGAAAGTAAAAAAAAAGTTCATTTGATCTGCGTACGGAGAAATGGAACAATGCATCTAAAAGTCAGCAGGCACCTTAAAGAAAGGTATCAGTACGGGATATGTCCACCGTGGAGTGTGATACAACATTCCACACGTCGTACCATACTTTGAACAACATTATCCAGCAGCTGTTGAGGCAGTTTATCCCATTCCTCTGGGAGTGCACGGATGAGGGTGTTCTTGTTTGTCGGAGGATAGTTTCGACCAACAACTTGCCTCCCCAAAGCATCCCACACATTTTCAATGGGGTTTAGATCTGGAGAACGCGCTGGCCATACGAGACGTTGAATATCCTCGCTGTCTAGACAATCCTGAACAGCGAGTGTTCGATGACATGTTGCGTTGTCGTCCATAAAAACAAATTTATCACCGACAGCACCACGGAAAAGACGAACATGAGGAAGTAGAACTTCATCAATGTATCGGTGGCCCGTTATAGTCCCATTAGCAACCACATGTAGGCGCTTGCGGCCATTGATCATGATGCCGGCCCACACCATGATACTGCATGTCGGATATCGGTCCTTTTCCTGGATATTTTCTGGACGATAAGCAGTACCACTCTCGCGCCAGATCAGTTGGCGTCTACAATCCGATGACAGACTGAACCTACTCTCATCTGAGAATAGTACGCATGCCCAGTCCTGTTCAATCCAATTGTGATGCTCACGACACCATTGCAAACGAGCAGTACGGTGCTTTCTGGTCAATGGGACACACACAACAGGTCTGCGTGCGTATAGTCCTCCTCCCCTCAAACGTCTGGCAACAGTTTTTCGGGAGATCTGCTTTCCTGAGGCAGCAAGAAACTGATTTGCCACCTGCTGAGCTGTGGTGCGCCTGTTCCTTTTTGCTGATAGAATGATATATCTGTCTTTTGCAGGCGTCGTACTTCTAACACGACCTCCCCCGTGTCGTCTACTACACATTCCAGTAGTTTTAAATGACTTCCACAGCCGTGAAACAACGCTGTGAGCGTTGTCGAACTCCCTGGCAACATCTGTTATTTTTCGCCCTTCTTCGATCTTTCCAATAATTCGGCCACGCATAAAATCATCTATGTGATATCGGGAAGACATGCCAAAAATTTTAAGTTCATCTATTAAATCTTTCCTGTAAATCTTTGACTTGAAACAACAACTGTCCACACTCGTCAAAACCTTTAAAGCTCTTATGAACGCTATCACGTGATGAACAGACGTGGAAAAAAAATTGCATACTCATACTTCTTCTTACTAATATCCCACACTTATTCTAATTTTCCACATTTTGCTTCCTTTCATTTTGTGGTTGCTATGGATGATAGTGTTATCCGTCCTTAGCAATTGTCCAGCAGTGTATATAAAAATGAATGTTTGTATGTATGTCATCGATGAACTCAAAAACTACTGTACCGATTCTTATGAAAATTGGTATATATATGAATTTTTCCACGGAGAAAGTTTGTATAATATGCTCATTGATGCCACTCGCCACCAGGTGGCGCTGCAGAGTAGCAACTTCTGCCCCGTTCAACCGATTGTCATGAAAATCATTATGACCATGTATTTTTACACAGAGGAAACGAATATGATATTCATATTAATGGAAGTTACCACCAGATGGCGCTTCCATGTATCAAGTTCAATACTGATTTTAATAGATATCTATACGAATTCGTATAAATAAAAGTTCTCAAAATATATTTTTGGTGCGATAAGTAAAATAAAACTATAAACTTTCTTTTCTTCTCTATCTCTTCTTCTCTTCTCTTTCTCTTTCTCTTTCTCTTCTTCTCTTCTCTTTCTCTTCTCTTTCTCTTCTTCTATCTATCTCTTCTTCTCTTCTCTCTCTCTCTCTTTCTCTATTCTCTTTTTCTTCTCCTCTATCTCTTATTCCCTTCTCTTCTCTTCTCTATCTCTATAAAAATAATTGTTTACCTGTATGTCTTTTCTAGAATCGTAAACTATGTATTTGATTATGTGAAGATGTCATTCTAATGAATTTCATATATTGTCGTTACAGTTCATGCTGATATGAATTGAAACAAATGAAGCGAACGATAGATGACATTTCGAGTCGAGAGTGACATAAGAATTTGTGTAGGTTGTGAAATTCATATCTAGCTTACATTAAACAGACAATATTGTGCGTATTTTTATATTTAGGAGAGTTTTTCGAATAATTTTGTGCATTTCATCGTAAGCTGAATTAATTTAGATAAATACTTCAATCGGATTGAATATTTGTAGTTTCCGTGAGCTGATTATATTCATTTTCTACAATGAATTTACGAAGATCATCGAATGTGTATGTGAAGGATTTGACTGCTGATTGACATTCCGAACGCATTTGCTGTGCGGTTTTTTTTTTTTCTTATTAGCATCTTATACCATCTGCGACTTTTCGACGTTTTATAAATTCAAAAGCATCACGTCGTTCCTGTATAATTATGCCTCCAAAGCGACGAGCAATTGGCCGATCTACACCTCAAGCACGAAAGAGAAGAGCATTACGAGCCTCAGAATCAGACGAGCAACGAGCATTAAGGCTGGAAAATCTTCGAGTACACGCCACTGAGACCCGTCCGTTCGTCTGAATCGTCTGACCAACGAGAAGTAAGATTAGAAACTGATCGAATACGTACTAATCAGATCCGTTCTTCTGAGAGAACTGAATTACGGGAAAGAAGGCTGCAAAATGTTCGAATCAGCACTGCTCGATCAAGACGAACACTGCACGCTGATTTGAATCTTAGTGCATTCCATTATGACAGTAATAATGATTACAGTCTTCATCAAAATGTCGTCATTGGAAAAATGGATAAAATTTGCATGTATTGTAGTGCACTCAAATTTAAAAATGAAACGCGTGGAATGTGCTGCGCCAGTGGAAAAGTTAAGCTACCAGAATTACATTCACCACCCGAACCACTGTCAACGTTTCTATCTGCTGTTACACGTGTGTCGAAGCATTTCTTGGAAAACATCCGCAAGTACAATTAATGCTTCCAAATGACATCGTTCGGTGCAACGAACATCGTGCGCGAAAATTACATGCCGACATTCAGAGTCCAAGGGCAAATTTATCATCATGCCGGATCGCTTCTACCATTGCCGGATCGCTTCTACCATTGCCGGACGCAGATCACAAGTTCCTTTAAATTTATTTTATGGCAAACAGTGATGAACAAATTGAACAACGATGTCATTATAATGCGGGCACTAGACGAGAAATTGTGGGTGCGTTACAAGGCCTTTTCGATCAACACAATGAATTAGTTCGGTTGTTTAAAACCGCCATTCAACGAATGCCAGCCGATGACTATGCAGTTGTGATTCGAGCAGACAAAAGACCCGTTGGCCAACACGAGAGATAGTTCAATGCACCAACAATCGATGAAGTGGCGATCGTTATAGTTGGCGAAGAATTTGAATCGCGCGACATAATTCTTCATCGCAGAAGTGGTGACATTCAACGAGTCTCCGAAACTCATCGCTCATACGACGGATTGCAGTGTCCGATTCTGTTTTGGCGAGGAGATGATGGATATCATTTTAACATCAAAATGATAAATCCACAAACAGGTGAGGGAACGAATAAGAAAGTCAGTGCCATGAATTATTATTCGTATCGACTGATGATTCGTCAAAACACTGAGAACCACATTCTGAAATGTAGACAATTGTTCCATCAATATATCGTCGACATGTACGCGAAGATTGAAACCGAACGGCTATTATATATTCGATTGAATCAAACCGAGTTGCGTTCTGAACAGTACATCCATTTACGAGACGCAATCGTTAATGATGGTAACGTCAATCCAAACGAATTGGGAAAAATGGCCATATTACCGTCTACATTCACGGGGAGTCCACGGCCCATGCATGAATACGCACAAGATGCGATGACATACTTTCACGCATATGGTCGTCCAGATTTGTTCGTCACCTTTACATGTAATCCAACATGGAATGAAATTAAAGAACTTCTATTAGTTGGACAATCATCTTCGGACCGCCATGACATTACCGCACGAGTATTTAAACAAAAATTGAAATGTTTGATGGATTTTATTATCAAGCATCATGTTTTTGGAGAGACACGCTGCTGGATGTATTCCATTGAATGGCAGAAAAGAGGATTGCCACATGCACATATTTTGGTTTGGTTAATCAACAAAATTACGCCAGATCATATTGATCAAATCATCTCAGCAGAAATACCAGATAAGCACATTGATCCAAACTTATTCGACGTCGTCACCAAAAATATGATCCATGGCCCATGTTGCGCATTCAACAATAATTCATCATGCATGTCTGATGGGAAATGCACGAAACGATACCCAAGAAAATTGGTTTCTGATACTATCACTGGCAATGACGGATATCCACTGTATCGTCGACGATCAGTTGAGGATGGTGGCAAATCCGTCGTTCTGAAAGTACGAAACATTGATATTGAAGTAGATAATCGTTGGATTGTGCCATATTCACCACTGCTTTCAAAGACCTTCAAAGCACACATTAATGTTGAGTATTGCAATTCAGTGAAGTCGATCAAATACATTTGCAAATATGTCAACAAAGGAAGTGACATGGCAGTCTTCGGAGTAGGGAATGTAGCTGCACCGCTCGATGAAATCAACCAATACCAACTTGGACGCTACATAAGCAGCAATGAAGCAGTATGGCGCATCTTATCATTTCCAATCCATGAACGACATCCAACAGTAATCGAACGACATCGCACAGTGCATCTCGAGAATGGACAGCGCGTGTACTTTACAGCAGATAATGTACGTGCAAGAGCATTGGTTCCACCGGCAACAACTTTAACTGCGTTTTACTCATTGTGCCAAGATGATCTTTTTTGCTAAAACTTTGCTTTATTCTGAAGTACCGAAATTCTACACGTGGAATGCATCGACTAAAAAGTTTCAACGTCGCAAACAAGGTAAAGCAGTTGAAGGACATACCAATTTATGTTCCAGTGATGCATTGGGTCGTATGTACACTGTTCATCCGAACAATACAGAATGCTTCTATCTAAGATTGCTGTTGATCAATATACGTGGACCAATATCCTTCCAAGATTTAAGAACGGTCAACGGTCAGCTGTGCTCTACTTATCGCCAAGCTTGCCAAGAACTTAATCTTCTTGAGAATGATGCACATTGGGACACTGCACTAGATGATGCATCGAATACTGCTCGACCACAGCAAATACGCACGCTATTTGCCATAATATTAACAACCTGCTTCCCATCTAATCCAAAAGATCTTTGGGAAAAATACAAGGACTACATGAGTGAAGATATTCTACATCGTTTGCGCGCTGCGAATCAAAATCCGGACATTCAATTCACACCAAACGTGTATAATGAAGCATTGATTTTGATTGAAGACATATGTTTGACAATCGCTAACAAGGCACTGGTGCAACTGGGAATGCCTGCTTCAAACCAACCTGCAAACAACCTTTTTGATCGTGATTTGCAACGAGAAACACACTATGATTCTGATGAACTGGGGACATTCGTTAGGACAAATCTTCCGCAGTTGATTCTAGAACAACGCATTGCGTATGACATAATTATGCGGGCAATCACAGAACAAAGCGGTGGACTGTTTTTCATAGATGCGCCCGGTGGTACAGACAAGACTTTTCTTCTTTCACTAATTTTGGCAACCATACGATCACAAAATAATATTGCACTGGCTATTGCATCATCTGGAATTGCGGCAACTCTTTTGGATGGTGGCCGAACAACGCATTCAGCATTGAAACTGCCGCTGAATTTGAAAAACACTGAGGCACCAACATGCAACATCAGCAAAAACTCTGGAATGGGAAAAGTACTCCAAACGTGTCAAATTATCATATGGGACGAATGTACAATGTCTCACAAGAAAGCATTGGAAGCGCTTGATCGTACACTGCGAGATTTCAGAGGAAACAGACGGATCTTCGGTGGCGCACTCATTTTATTGTCTGGTGATTTTCGACAAACACTGCCCATTATACCACGATCAACACCCGCTGATGAACTTCATGCATGTCTTAAATCATCAGTTCTATGGCGTCATTTACAGAAATTGACTTTGAAAACTAACATGCGTGTACAACTACAACGGGATGCATCGGCTGGAAATTTTGCAAAACAATTAATGGATATTGGAAATGGGCGAATGGAAATTGATGAATCTACACAATGTATCACCCTGCCAGCAAACTTCTGTAAGATAACAGAAAGCATCGACGAATTGGTGCAAAAAAGTTTTCCCAAACATTGCACAAAACTACAAAAACCATCAGTGGCTCAGTACGCGTGCTATATTAGCAGCCAAAAACATCGATGTCAATACCATCAAATTCACCATTCAGCATGGAATACCCAGTGAAACGACAACATATAAGTCCATCGATACTGTGGAGAATCAAGATGAGGTTGTCAACTATCCAACTGAATTCTTGAATTCGCTTGATTTGCCAGGCATGCCACCGCACGTTCTTACATTGAAAATTGGCGTACCCATCATACTTCTTCGAAACCTAAATCCACCACGACTTTGCAACGGAACAATGAACAATGTTATCGAGGCAACAATTTTGACTGGAAAATTCAAAGGTGAAGACGTCCTGTTGCCACGTATCCCAATGATCCCGACAGATATGCCACTCGAATTCAAACGTTTACAGTTCCCGGTGCGACTCGCTTTCGCAATGACTTTTAACAAAGCACAAGGACAATCGTTACAAGTGTGTGGATTAAATTTGGAGAATCCATGCTTCTCACATGGACAGCTCTATGTGGCTTGCTCACGTGTCGGAAAACCTTCTGATTTATTCGTCTACGCACCAGATGGAAAAACAAGAAATATTGTGTATCCCACAGCACTTCAATAAACATCTAATTGAAACTGAACTTTGTAATCACACAATTTTTTCGAAACGGCTGTGAATGAATTGAATATTTTTGTGTACTGATTTTCCTTTAAAATTATTTTTCTTAAATTTATTTCAGTTGTTTGCGTAGCAACGCGCGCCGGGTACAGCTAGTTTTAGTATAAAAAGAATGCTATATGACTAAGAATTACATACGCTGAACTGCGGCATCTGAAAAAATATGCTACGTGCATCAGTCAGAATATTGTCAAATAAAAGTATTTCAAAGACTCAAAACTCAGTGTTATACTTTAAGCACATAGCAGATATTGGTTTGACAACGACGATATCCTGGCAAAATAGCCACATGGGTACGGAAAACTGTATATTCTTTACGCGTTTTCCCGCCGTTTACAAGCTTCTCGTGCATTCTTTCCAAAAAACCCGGAGCTTTTTTAAACGCCACGGGACGCGGGAAAAATTGTTAGAAATTGGTACTGTACCACCAAAAGCGGGGCGTCTGATCATCTTAGCAATAGTTCATCGAGGAACTATAATTCGAAATTAATTCAATAGACAAAATTAGTAAAAAATATTAGCTATATGTTAAAACTGGTAGACTATAAGCATTGTAATAAATATACCGTAAAATCCGGCATGTAACGAGAACTTTAAACACAAAAAAATAAGATCGAAATTGGCAGTTATAGGCAGATCGTTATAGGCAGAGTATGAAAATGAGAGCTTCAAAAGTAATAAAAAAAGATGAGCAGACAAAAATTATAAATACTTCTACATGGATCGGAATGCTGTTTATTTAAAAGAAATGTCATACCTAACGAGTTTAAGGGATTGTAGTTCTAGAAGTGTAGGATAATATCTTGAAGAAATGACTTCAAAACATTATTGAATTGAACACAAACATTTCAGGTTCCTTTATAGAAAAGAGGGTACACATCGTACGGCAAATACACCTTAAAATTAAAAAAAATGCTTGAAGGTATAGGTGCGCGTTATACGCTGAATTTTACGGTACATACAAATTTTTAAAGATTTCTGTATATTAATGTAATGTAGTTATCTCATTAATAGCGATATATACGGGGTGATTCGCTACCAGATCGACAAGCTTGCAGAGTGTGTAGGGAGTACAGAGACGACACGGAATCGCATGGGAATGCAGGGTCGCAAATTCCGTAGTTGCGAGCTATGGTGCAAAGAAGCAGGGAAAAAGAACAGAAGTAGCAACAAATTAATGGGACAGAAAACATTTTACAGAGTGGTTGTACTATAACAGGTGTTCTAAAGTGTATGGAGTTCTGGGGTCACATACGAGTATGAGTAAAGAGTTTGGTGTACGATATGTGCTCGTTCCTTCTGTTGAAGACCTCATTGCTCGAATATCTGTAGCTGCGGAGAGGATATATGGCATCCCAGAAATCGTCCAGAAGGTAAGGAATTCCATGCAGTGCCGCTGTCAGGCATGCCAGACGACTTCTGGTAGTAATTCGCTGAAATGTTTATCTGTGAAATAGCTATTTTTGTTGATTAACTTTAAAATGAATGACAAAGAGAAAGAACGAGAGAGAGAGAGAGAGAAAAAGAATGAGAGAAAAAAAGAGAGAGATAGAAAGATTGAAAAAGAAAAAGAGAGATAGATAGAAAGAGTGAGAGAGAAAAAGAGAGATAGAAAGAGTGAGAGAGAAAAAGAGAGATAGATAGAAAGACTGAGAGAGAGAGAGAGAAACAGTGATAGAAAAAAGAGCGAAAAAGAGGGAGAGGTAGAGAGAGACAGGAAGACAGAAAGAGAGAGAGAGTATACGCGGAGATGAACATTCAAACGTATCTGCAGCAAAATTCAAATTTAATGAAAAAGTAACATATGAAGGCTAAAAAAAACCTGTTACTTTTCCATTTTTTTATCCAAACATTTCTTTTGGATTTCCTTTTATTTCTTCCTTTTTTTCTGATGGAGAACAAAACCATCTCTAATCTGATAATAAGCACTATTTCCTACTATTCCTTACCACACAAAAAGTAAGAGACAATTTTCTTCCATTTCCTCTACCTTCAGCTTCTCATTTCACTTACAGTTACGTCTTTCTTCTTTTGAGAGAAAATGGAATTTCAAGAATGAAGTTGAGTCAGTCAGTTTTCACTGTTATTTACTCCATTGTTATTATCCGAGTAGATATAATCTCATCTTGCCATAACGCGCAGGTGAGAGTAAGTGATTGCAATTAGATGCAGCTGACCTCCGACCTTCCAACAGAAAAGAAAAGATTGAAAACGGGGTACTAGGTAAACCCATCCTCCACCCCTCACGTGACTAAATCGTCTGAATGCACTTGAAGACCGTTTGAGGTCACTACGGATAAGGTAGTTTTTGTTCTTGAGGTAGCATTCTAATGTTGTCAATAAGGGGGTGTAGGAGGTTGAAAGTACTAAAACTTGGTGGTGGGAGTCAGAGTTACGGGAAAGATGAAGTGACTCATTTAAGTCCTGTTAATGCAGGAGGTGACCCCAAAAAATAAATTAAATGTCGTAATAGCTCTTAAATATAAGTGTTTATTTGTTTATGTAATTTTGTCAAAGTATTATTCATTCGCCACATTTGGACAGCAAGCATACTTGTGCAACGAAATTGCTTCATTCAATTTAAACTTTAGCAATTCTTCATGACTATTATCTAATATAATTGTGTAAACATTGGATGTGAGAAAGAAAGAAAAATTGATGAGTAGTTTTCTAAACTCGCGTATAGCTTCTTACTTTTTTAATGCAATCAAGATATTCCCACACAATTTTAACAATAGAAATATTTCTAGAGATGTTACCTAAATTTAAACAATACACGTATAAAAAAGTGATCAGAAATCACTTCATCATTTTAATTGACTTCAGTACATCTGTATAATATTTATTCAAGTAAGAACTAGAGGAGTATCCCTTTGTACAAATTATACACCTGTTCATACTCATGGCTCATATTTAAAACTGATTTTATATGTATTATGTAGTTCTCTTTTTGTGAAGTTAACTTCTTATGGCACGGTAGGGAGAAATTTTCGTTACGCGTTACCAGTTACGGTTAGCGAGAAATGAATGAAGTTCCGAATTTTCCCCTCGTTTTAAAAAACGCCATCTAATCCATACTATCTATCTCAGACAAAACATAATTACAGAATCGGAAAGATCATTCTTTTCTCCAAGATATGGTATATTTTTTTAAAGCAAAATAACGATATTTTCTATTTTTTTACGATTTTTTTAAAATGAGTCCAAATTGATACGCTTTTATAAAAATGGTTTCTAAATCATTCCCTTTAAGTTTCCTTTCGAGTTAATGGATTGATATTTTATTCTAAACAGGTTCATGCTTTTCTCTTTTAGAATCAGTTATAAAAAAAAAATGACGAAATCTTTTTTTTGCGATTTTTCAAAAAATACTCAAAATTTTAATTAAATATCTAATAACTTCATTATTTATAAAAATAATCTAGCGAAACCTTTTTTCCATATGTAGAACAGTATTATCCGTAATCTGTTCAAAGATTGAAAAAATAGATTAAAAATTACGGCTTTTAAAATTTCTTTTGTGTTTTTCGTCTATTAGTCCTGAGCTAGAACCCACCCCTCCCCCTCTCCTCATTCAACTGCAGCTTTAACAAGCCTTTCCTCTTTTAGCTTTGCGATACATACTTTGTTTTGTTTTTACGTTACCTAGAAGTCAAAATATAACCCATTTTATGAATTAAAAAAAATTGGAAGTGAGTCTTTAATCTACCCGAAGTAGGCGTTTAATTAATTCAAAATCTGTCAAAAATTAGTTTAAGGTCAGTTTGTTGGATATACAGTTTTAAAATTCTTTTAAGGAAATAATACAAATAATCTATTGTTTTAAAATTTAGTGGCAACCCAACATTTCTTCCAATAGTTTAGCAATAAAAGATTGTGTTTACTAAATTTTCAATCGAATGGAATTTCTATATCCAGTTTAAGAAGTGAGTTTTTAAATCATATAGATCCTTTGGTGTAATTAATTTGATTGTTGTGAAAGTGTTATATAGTGCTTCATTAATTTATATTTTAAGACTACAGTGGGCAGTAAAGTTTTTTACAAACATGCCCCAAATTTTTACTGGCTCTATGTAACTTAGAACTAAAATCATATAAAAAAAAATTGGTGAGAAAAAACTGAGTATAGTTTTTAACAAATTTAAAAATTTAAAAACGTTCCATGCGTTTTGATTTTTTTTTTTAAATTTCATATTTTTACCTGATTTAACTTCTTTAAGCAATTCTTTACAAATGTATGCTTAAGCGTACGCACGTTCCGTTGGTGTGTGCATGGGCTACAACAATTCATAAATCTCAAGGCAATACATACTCAGAAATTGCTTACGAATACGATCGACGTCACTCTTAATCATTATTATACGTTGCTTTATCACGTGTAACGAGTATTAAAGGATTATATATTACGACAAAAAATAATGATAAAACATTTTACCATTGTCTAAGACGATCGTCATCAACAATTCATTTGCAAGTGGAGTTTAAACGACTTTCATTGAACAAACTACAACCTATCAATCAAGACTTGATTAATTTCATAACGAATAGACAAGGTTTATCGATTTTTACTTTTAATTGTCAAAGTCTTACAGCTCACGCTGTAGACTTACAAGATTCAGCAATAAGAAATTCAAATATTTTAGTTTTATCAGAAACAACCAAATACGAGAGCAGGAGGAGTTGCGATATATCAAAATTCTACCGATGCTGTTAACATTATAACTCCATCCATGGAATGTTCTGTCAGTCAATCCGATATTTATGGTACCATACATTCTTCAGTGGGGGATTTGTGCTTGTCTGAATGCGTAATAGATAATGGACAAAAAATTATAATTGTAGGAGTATATATTACTCCGTACAAAAAGTTGGATGACATTATCGAGTTCCTTCATCAATCATTATTACCATATACATCAAGGGTTCTGCTTTACTTAAGGTGATGGCGGGCCATTAGTTTAACACCTTACATGACATCTAGATGGCGTTGGCTATTGCGAAATTTTTGGCACAAATATTTGTGTTAAGATTCCCAAGATGGGCAATAAATTTCTCTCTCGGGTAACCTTTTCAATGAAATTCTCCTTTCAGCGAAAGGGAACACGCGGGGAAGGGGGGCTAAGGGAGGGTGATGGTCGTCAAACTAGTAAAATAAATGTTAGCTCTTTTTTTTTTTTCTTTTCGGGCGAGGGGGTTAAAGCAAAGCAGAGTGAATCTTGACCATGAAAGACTTCTCATGTCTGGACATTGGTCAATCATCAAACTTTTTCAACTCTTGGACCCCTTAGAACTGTAACATGTTTTCGAGGAAACCCCTTCTTCGCTGAAGGGAATATATCTTAAAATAATATTTAAAGTATATAGATAAACATATATATATTTTTGATATTATATGCAAAGACAATTTTAAAAAAATATTTTATTTTTTATTAAAAACTTTTATGATGTAATTTTAATGTTATTTACTCATTGATAATATAAATTTGTGATCCAAATGTCACCTACGCATGCATTATACTTAGTAACTGAGATATGTGTTCACAATTTTTTACACAAACTATCGACGTATAAGCTTTTTGAAATTATCTGCAGTAGCATTTCATATTCCGTGTTCAATTCGTTTTTGTATTTTGTTTTTGTTGCCAATCGCGTTAAAAATATTTTTCACTTTCTAAATACATTTTTGTGAATGGCATGAAAATGTTCATGCTGTGAGAAATTCTGCGTATATAGCATGAATTGGTAACCTAAGATATAGGTCTTCTAGCTTAAATTTAAATTTTAGCATCGAATCTGTTCATATGTCGATAAATTTTTTTTTACCTTCTTCATTATTGGTGTTTCCCCCCCCACAAATGTAAAAGGTTTCAAAACATTGTACTAACTAGTATAAAATTACTTCGTAGAACTCGGGATAGCAAACAATAGTATATTCACAATCTACTGCATAAAATAAAGTTCTAAAATTCATTTATTATATTACAATAAAAGTTTTAAAAAATTTTCAAATTATGTATAAATAAAATTTTTAATTTTAGTCTATGGTCTTTAGATAATTGTGGCTAAACGAATTTCATGAGAACATAAATCCATTTTGCATACATATTTGTAATTTTTCTTTCCCATATTTTTTTATTGGGACTCGTGGAACACAGTTTGTCGATCAATTCTCTAGATAAATGATGTACAGAACGAAACTGTTAAATTTTCCTGAACAAATGATTTTTAAAGGAAGAATAGGTGGATTTAAAGCAATGAAAAATTAAATTTCACGTTTTAATGAACAAACAGTATGATACAATATTACTTTTATACAATAGAACTGGGGTTGGCAACCTATTTCACGAGAGGTACAATTCTCCAGTGGTACTCTGAATTACTCAACAAATGTGTCAATTTTTGAGAGGATGGAAGATGATAAATTTATAATGGTCCTTATTATACGAAGATCTCCAGAATTATGGACAATTGCGAAATTTCGAAAAAATCGGAAAGAGATATCTCGAAACATAAATTTACAGCTATTTTGTGAATTATTGGATGTCATTGCTGGTGAGATTTAATTGTTTGAAAAGAGAAGATCGCGCGCACTCTGCTCCGTCAGCTTTGGTTAATTTTGAAAAAAAAAACAAAAACAAAAAAAAAAAAAAAAAATTCTCTGTGTGTGTGTGTGTGTGTGTGTGTAGCGCACTTCCTTCAATAGAATCCTCCCCTTTCTCTGCAGGAGGAAGAGGGCCACAGTCTTTACGACTGTGAAACGAAATACTTGTTCTTTTTTTTGGGGGTAAAATAGTGTTGACTCTTGACCATGAGAGAGATCTAAAATGGCTTTCTTACTTTTTCGACTCATGGATTCTGGATAATTTGTTATGAATGCTTTATTCGTTTCTAACTATGGAAAAAATCCTATGTATTTTGCAATCTAAATTTTAGGAGCTGTTCTTGTTTTAATATAGATTTTACCGTCAAATGTCTTTAAAATGTCAATAAGTTGTTCGCTCTCCTTGATTATAGGTGTTTTTATCCACAAATAAAAAAAAAAAAAAGTTCATTTTCCATTACAAAAACGATTTAGTTGTGCAAAAACAATGTATTAACGTGAATAAATTTGTTTTGTTGGTCCCGGTACAGTAAACAAACAATGGAATATTCACAATCTAGTAGGCACTACATATAAAGAAAAACGACTTAATATTCTTTTATAATGGAATAATAAATGTTTCAAAAGTATTACAAAAAATAAAGTTCTTATGTACAAAAAAAAAAAAAAAAATGTTTCAGAAATTTCCAATTAGGTATACACTTACACCTGTATTACATTATTAAAGGTTTAAGGAAACAATTTTTGAATAGAGTTTTCTTTAAAAAAGTAGTTTTAAATGTTAAAAAGGTTAAAGGTTATCAATTTTGATATTTTTCTAAGATAGTATGCAGCTATTTCATTAAAAACTGGTTAATTATGGTTTTGACCATTATTTACGTATGTTTGTAAAATAATTTAAATTTAAAAAATATTTTTATAAGAAATGGTACGTAAATGAAAAATAAGCATTACAAAATTATTTCATGTTCAGCAAAAAAAAAAAAAAAAAGAAAGAAAAAGAGATATTTTGAAATTAAAATTACTTTTGTAACTTTAGAGAACGATTAAATATCATTATAAGGGAGAGAAAAATAGGCTGGCAATTAATTATCAAGCACAATTAATCAAGCACATAATATATAAACATTGCTTTTATTTTCTAAGAAATTTATGTTTATTTAATGAATATATGTCAATAACAATTTTTCAATTTGGAAGTTAACATTATATTTTAAATCAAAAAGAAAATTGCATTATTGTTTAATTTTTTGGGCATATTTGGTAACAAAATAATAGTTTCATTCTATGTAGGAATCCAAATAAATGGCTAAGTAAAAAATATACTTAATTATAAAAATATATATCCCGGACAGTTTTTACGGTATCCTGTTCGAGAAGATATAGGAGGTCACAGTAGGCAAGAGTTCATGGTTACGAGGAACTCGTGATCGACGTGGTGTTGCATCGTCGGTTTGAATTCTGGTGTCCCTGCTGAAGATCCGCTATGTAGAATTGATTGATTGAATGATTGAATATTAACGTCGCACTGTTCAGCTACACGAGGGCTTTGGCGACGGACCACGTAATTTTGAACCATGGTCAAGTGACGTGGACGACACCTGAGCTGGCACCCCCTCTCCTAACTCCCACACCACACCAACGGGTGGACGTTTCAGCTCTCGACAGATTTAACGTGCATCGCTGCCCTACACGGCGGGTCTTTAATGGTATTGGGCTCGAACTCGTGGCAAGGCAAGCCACGGTCCGATACCTATACCACTCGGCTACCGCGCTTCCGTCCGCTATGTAGAAGGCTGAACCTCAAAGCAGATGTTTGAAGTAGATGATACTATATGTTGCTAATAGTGGAAATTTTGGGAGATTGCGGTTCCAGCTCTGATTTTCGTCCCTCGTCACTTGATCGAAATGACGAGGTCGGCGATAGTCCCAGTGAAGCTTCAAAGCTTGCCATTAATCAAATAATCATTCGATAATATATAGGTTTCACATTTCTAACCTATATCAATCATTTTCTGTTTTTTGCTTCTACTAGATTCCTCTACTACATATAACGGCTCCCTCAAAGGCATATTTCGTGGTGCTCTTCCATCAAGAATTTCAGGAAGAACACATTTAAAATAAAACTTTTTTATATAGTTTTGAATAATTCCTTTTCCAAAACTCTTCGTTTGCCTCTATACGCAGAGTTAACGAATCCTTTTTTGCACCATAAATACAGATCACACCATTTCCGTTGTGTAATAAATAACTGACCTTGTATTTGAAAGAAAAATTTATGATTTAATGGTAAATAGATTCCCCCTTTCATTGGGAAAATTTGAAACCTAGACTATTTTTTGTAATTAAAATTCCAAAAGCAGATTTGATTCAAATCTCGCAGAATAAGGGCATTTAATTTCTATGAGTCCATCATCACCAACCAATCCATCGGGTGAAGCACACAAAAAAAAAGGGTTCATTCCTTTTGTCCACAAATAAGCCACATATTTTTACTTCAGTTGAATATTCCCTCTCATACTGCTTCCGAGCGATCTCTTCGTTTTGCCAATCCATATTTCATTGCTGCATTGCATAAGTCTCTACCATACACAATGCGCATCGCTCAAAGAAATTCGAACACGGAGTAGATTTTTTCTGCAAGCAATTTCTTTGAAAAAGAAGATGAGAGTCTCAACGATCTCTCATATCTCCATCGTTCAGAAGATGCTTGCCCCTAGTTTCGCTCTCTAAATCATAGATATTTTGTACTTTTTAATTTTTTGAAAGATGGTTTTCCATTAAATTATCGTATATCTGTACTGGCACATGTCTTTAGACATGTAGCGAACATTCATTACACTGAATTTTCTTCGAATTTATTCGAATCTAAGCCACCTTTTTCCCGATACTTAGGCTACAAAAATTCTGGTGCAGCTTAGATTCGAAGACTGGGAAAAAGTTTTTAATGCTGGTAAAGTAAATTAATTATTCACTTTTTATTAATTCGCCTTTATTATTTTTTTTTTATTTCGTTTAGTTAGTGATTGAATATAAATGTCATATTGATCAGCTACACGAGGGCTTTTGGGGACGGACCTCGTAACTTTGAACCATAGTCAAGAGTGACGAGGACGACACCTGAGCTTGCACTTCCCATCTCCTAACTACCACACCAATGAGAGGACGTTTTAGCTCTCAGATTTAACGTTCATCGCTCCCACACGACAGAACTTCAGCGGTACTAGGCTCCCGAACTCATGACACGCCAGCCACGAGTACGTTACCTTGACCACTAGGGTATCGCAGCCACTTTTCATTCCGTAAATATATCATATACCGATAATATATTTTACACTATTTTTTTTCACAAAAATGTGCTGGAATTTGGGGAGCGGCTTAGAATCTGAACATAATTAATTGAAAAAAATAAGTTTCCTGTTAATTAAATTGAAAAACAATATTTTGTGTTAATAATTGTTCCAATGGTTTATGGTAAAGTTTTACGTCAAATATAAAATCGATGGGAAAAAATTTTTTGTTAGTTAAAAAGAAAATAATAATATAATAATCATAATTGCATTACAATAATTAGATTAAAAATTTTAATTTGTGAGCAAGGAGTAGTAATTTGTGTTCTTTAGAGTTAATTCACAACTTTCGATCAAGTATAAAGTAAGTATACTTTCATTCTTCGTTAAGTCATTTCGCAGAATTTAAATATTCTTACAGACATTCCTTCAATAACAGACAAAAAAAATCTAAGCTGTATAATTATAAACGATTTTTTAAAGCACACATGCAGAAAATATTTAAAAACTTTCCTAAATCGGAAAGTTCGTCAGATTTGAGATGTTAAATCTCTGTACATCATAAATCTTTTCCATTGTCCACTATTTGTAACAATTTGCAAGTTACCATAATTTCAGCTGGCGACTATATTCAGAAAGATATCGCCAAAAATAAGTATTCGTAGCCAAGAATAAATTCGCTTTTCAAACGATGGTGGTGCCATCTGTTTGAGATAGTCCTAACTACGCCAAAAATAATTCAGAATGAACTTAAAATTTAAAAAAAGTTAATTAAGAAAAACATAAAACTTAATTCTGGCTACACTAGTCCAAAGAGGGAAGCTTGCTTTCTTATATACTATTTAATTCTACTCTAAAAAAATGTTTTTTTTCTGTTAAAATGTCTTTTGCGTTTCCACCTCCTATACTTTAACATAGAAAAGTCAAATTTCATTTTGCAAAAATGCTGAAAACTGTGTAATTTTCCAAAAATCAAAATTCAAAAACACTATCCTTTAAACAATTATTTTCTTTATATCCATAAAAAATTTTTATTATCATTGGAGCTTTTTTTTCCTGCCCACAAATGTCTTTGCCGTTTTTCATCCCCCTATCCTTTAACATTGACCGAAAACAGCCTTAATAAAATTATGATAAAAATACCTATGATTTTTAAGTGGAGATTTTAATGTATATTTTGCTTTAGACAAATCTCTACAATTGATTGAATTTTTAAAAGACAATTTCACCTTATCTCTACAAAACAACAGAATAATATCAACGACAAAATCAAATACTACGATTGATGCAGTCTTTTCGAGATACTTAAGTGATATTGAGTGCAAAACCTACATTTCTTACTTTAGTTACCACAAGCCTTTGATAACAAAAGTATGTACTGAAGCACCCATAAGCATAATGGAAATAGACTAATAATGATGATACTTTTCTCAAAATACATACAATAAAATTTTTTTTAGTATTATGTATTGAAAATGAAAATTTTGTCTATTCTTATATCTTTTCCATCCTAATTATTTTTTTAAAAGACAGTTTGAAATAATGATGATAATAAGAAATTTGTTAATTATATATAAGATTACTTCAAAATAAAACTTTATTATACAATTCAATACATATAAGCCAAAGAAGTTAAGTTCCAACGCGTGTTCCCACTGATACACGCTTTCTTTTTATTTATATATGTATATATATATATATATATATATATATATATATATATATATATATATTGTAGGCAGGAAAAAATAAATTTCAAGTCTTCATCTTCACATTTTGATTTGTACTTCAATTACATTCAACTTTTTGTCCCATTTCTTCTACTATACCTAATATATAAATAAATTTGTTACAGCAGCATGAAAAGCTTCTTTTATATGGAGAGAGATGTGTTTATTACATGATTTGTGAGAAATGTTCAAACTCTGGAGAAATAATAATTTTCATCCTCGATTAAAATCCTATATATATATATATATATATATATATATATATATATATATATATATATATATATAACGTCACAAAGAAATTTCCGTTACCTCTATATTTTCGAAAGCTAGCAGTTTAGGTAATAAAAAAATGCAAAATGCATGAACAAAAATTGCTATTATTATATTCATCTTTCAGGGCAGAAACTACAACATTACACATCCAGGAATTTCTGCATGCACGCACACACACACAGAGAGAGAGAATAAAACACAAGATCTCTTTTATATCTTGAGTTCATACATATAAATATGAAAAAAAAATTATTTAATAATTTCACAGCTAAGCAATTTATGAAATCCTCATCTTACCGAATATTTTATTTGAAATGACATAAATAATTCATTCGATCCAAAATTAAATTTTTTACCACATTTTTCATAAGAAAAATACTTTTTAAAGAACAATTTAAATTTTGAATCGTAGTATTCTACGTAAGTTTCGGAATACATAAATATATTAAATAAAGGTAAAATAACTTTTGTTTTAGCAAATGATAACAAACAACAGAGAGCAATACAATTTTTTATTAAAACAGCAACAAAAAAGCCTAAAATAATTTATTAAGGGTATTTGGTGTATGTATCAAAACGCAAACACCAATCTAGACTTAAATATATATAGAATTAGCTATAATAATTTTTAACAAGAAGTTTTGAAAAAACAAACTGGCATGTATTGACTGGATATCGTTTTAAATCTTATGAAGGCTCTCCCTTGATATGCAATATAATTCTTGATGAATAGTGTCTTAGAAATATTGTTAAGACAGAAGTAAAAGAAACTAAGTATACACTATCTCTCAATAATGAAAACATCATACACCTTCATTAAAAATGAATTTAATTTTATGTAAAATAGAAAGAGCCTTGAAAAAATTCTTGAATAACGTAGAACGTAACTTTTAATTATAGGAGTAGCTGGCCTTGAGGGGGCCTTGTATCAAAATTCTTTGGGAACCCTTTTTTGAAAATGGAAGATCTGTTGATGGGACTATTAATAACATTTTACAATTTTTCTTACATATGTTGGGGCCCATGTAATTTTATGTCCCCATATCGTTGATACGGTTGTAACTACTCCCAACTTTTAATATATAACTAAAATTCTCCAAAACCCTTAAGGGCCCCTTAAAACTTTTTTGACAATATGAAATTTTTACATTTTCAAATTGTATAAGATTTAACCTTTCTAAAAATACCTTATTTTAACCTCTAGGGTAATTAAAAGCCATTAAAATCTATTTTTAAATAATCGTTGAGACTGGCCCACGCCCATTTGAATGACGAAAAATGTAAACAAAGTACTTCGTTTTTGCTTAAAAGTTGAACGTCTGACATAAAACAAAACATGTATCTTTTATTGTAAAGTAAGTCTTTTATTTTTTTATTTACTAGCCAATTAAATAATTCATAGTATACATTAAAATTAATTTATCACAAAATATAAATTTTGATGTTCGATGTACCTTTTCTGAGAAACTACTGTTCCCAGGTATGTAAATTTTTTATGATATATTTATAATGATGGTTAATATATACTAAAATGAGTTTTTTGTAAAAAAACTCAAAAATTTTTAATTTTTACAAATTTTTTATGTGAAAAATGGGTCATATTTCACAATGTTTGATAAAATATTTCATAAATTTTTAAAAATTCAAATTAGCTAAAAGCTCATTTTAGTATAATAAGAGAGGTGTACTTAATTTGTATGAAAAATTTCAAACATGTGCATATAACAGATATTGAGAAAAGGTACATCGAAAACAGCCAATTTAACATCGTCCGTTTCAAGTATAATAAATTATTAAATAAAACATAAAAAGAGCATTAAAAACACCTTATTACAATGCTGTCTAAACTGAGTATATTATCAAATTATATTTTAAAGTAATGGAAAGTAAAAATTTACCAAGCTATAAACAAACCAAAGTCTCTCGTATTACGTGACTTCAAATTATCCTTTTTTCCTTTTTTCATTAAAAATTCTAATGTTTTGCACTTTTCTCTTTCCTGCTGTCACGCTAAGAAAGTTACTTGTCACGACAAACCCTAATAAACTACCCCTTGAAAGGCGTTTCTGCTCCTTTTCGTTCTTCCGGGTGTTTGTAAAAATGGTGTTTGGGTTCTTGCTATTATTTAATAGCTGGAAATTAAATGACCTTTTTGCTCCCAGTTACTTTATCTCCAATAATACACTTTCCATACATGTACCATCAGTAATTTTCACCGAAATTGTATCTTTAAAATACAATGGATTTGAGGCCTTTGAAGGATTAAATACCATATAAGAAAGTTTAATATTTTAATGCATGAATTTATTATAAATTTTTAATAGTAATGAATAAGTTATTATTAATTCAACAATTACAAGCAAGCTCAAGTTAATTTTTTTTTAACATATCTAGGATAAGGTGACCAGTTTTTTTTACAATGAAAAGGGGGACGAAAAATATGAGACAAATTTACAACGTAAATGTATGAAACATTTTATTAATTCAAACAAAAATGAGCTAATTACGCTTTCAATTATTTACTTTAACGAGTATTTTTCCATCGAATGATTTTTTTATCGACATATCATTTTCTAATATATTGGATATTTCAGAGCAAAAAATATGCTTCATACTGAATTTTATGGTAAGCACTGTAGCTAATATATTAATATTCAACCTTGATTTCTCACTTGTCCAAAAATCATTATCAACTGAAAAAAGAGTTTCAACTGCTGCATTAGTTCCAGGGCAGCACACAACGCAAATTCAACAAGAATAACTAAATTTTCATGTGGAATGTGTTCATTCTTGAAATGGTTTAAATATTTTTAACCATTTTTTATCAATATCAGCGGGTTGATTTTACAATTGCTGTAATTTATTAGAATTTAAATATACACTCTCAGTCGTCTTTCTTCTTCAAACAGACCATTGTCATCGATTTTAATATCGGTCATTTCTTTCGATAAAAACTCAACACAATTTTCTATATTTGCCCACTTTATTTGCGATGAAACCAAAAAACACCATTGAAAACTGTTATTACCTGTGATATTTGTTTCAGACCAGTCTTTGACATATTGGAAATATGTTTGGTTCATCTTTGAATACAGAGATTAACAGATCGGCTTGAAAATATTGAAAAGGAGGACAAGTAGGAGGACACTTTCCGAGGAAGGACAAGACCTATAAAAGGAGGACTGTCCTCCCAAAAGGAGGATGGGTGGTCACCTTAATCTAGGAGCTTAAACGCACTAATCAGTTTTGTTCTGTTGTACCAGCGGTGGGTAACTTGTTTTGGCTTGAGGGTCTTATTGTGGGAGCGAAAGAGATACCCCGGAGGCCCATACCTTTTTAAATTATTACATTCATTATAAAAAATGAATATAAGCTGAATAAAATAGTGGTAGTTTTATTCAATTTATGTACTGTGCTAATTTCATATTATCTATACCTGTAAGAACATTTAATTTTAGAATGCATTTAATGAGGCAAATGTACCCTGTCACACTTTTTTACAATTTTAAATTTTTTCTATTTATTTATTCCTGAAATCAGGAATGAGATAGCTTGTTGAAGTTCTCTTCACAACCTGCAAGTTAGGGATGGCGATTGTTTCCGAAAAAGATCGATTTTTAAATCGATTCGAATCGTAACCTGATGAATCGATTCACAAAAAAATCGAGGTCTAAAAGATGATTTTTTTTTCAAGTTTGCATTTACAATGTAAATAAAAATCCATTTTATAAAAAACAAGAAAAATACTGTAATAAACGACCTTTTATCAGTAAAATCAGGAGATTTTTTTAGTTCAGGGAATTCGACAATTACTATTATTTTTGTTACCCTATCACAGTATCAGGTATAAAAGAAGACATTTATTTTCTAAATGTATTTGTTCAATTCAAAAGTTTAGAAAATAGATTATGTAGCTTATAGTTCTCTCGATGCTTAATATCAACTTTTTAAAAACAACAGTCTCTCAAGTCTACTGGGATCCAAGTGGTTCCACTCATCACATGCGATGTTGCCTGCAATCGAAAAAAGGCGCTCACGAGGAACAGATGATCCCACGATACTCATATAGATCATGGCTATTGAGTGAACGTGATGATAAATAGAGTTTTTTTCTTGACAGTAAAGTATAAGGTCATACTTCAGATGCACAACTGCCTGCGATATATATATATAAATAGTGTTTAAATTCTTCGTTTCTTATGGTTTTTACCAAAACGGAAAAAAATCGAGTGTCGATTTTCTAGGATGAAATATCGATTCACTGAATCGATTCAGTGCTACATATTGATTTAAAAAATCGAATTTTTGGGGCCGAGAAATTGATTTTTCAATTAATCGATCTCAGATCGCCATCCCTACTGCAAGTTTATGTCATCCATCTATATTTACTCCTGTTGATTTTCATGCAAGAAAAACTTTGCCCACAAATACGTGTCGACTAAAGTATACAGAACAATTTCCCTACAAATTACTTCATACATGGAAATTTTTCAGCTGGCAAAGATTTGTGAAAGTCAATTAAGGCACGGCATAAAACATTTCCTTCACATTCTATTCTAACTTCAAGGCAGTAAGTTCAAGCTGTAGCTCCTCAGGTGTTGTATCAATATCAGCAGTAATGAGATAACAGATTCAATTGAATTTAGGTTCAATTTTTTTTAAAGCTCTTAGATCTTGTGACCTCATTCTCCGAACTCTGAAGATAACATCTTTGTAGAAACACTTGCAGGTATTTCGCTTTCTTAATAAAAGAATTCGTTTCCCTATTAGTGTAAAATACAAAAAGAATCTTTGATCTCGCATGGGATAAAAATCTCGATTCAAGGTGGAATTTCTGACTATCTTGGCGGGTCGCTATTTGCCCACCTCAGTACTTTTCAATACTAAATGTAATGAAAATGCTGAAACTTTTGAATTTTTTATAATATATATATAGCTGTACCATTACATAAGTAATCTTTACCTAACACTAGGACTACTAGATTCTATTCCAGAGGTAGCCAACCTGCGACACGTGTGCCACACTGTGGCACGGTGTAGTTGTAACAGTAGTACGCTAAGACTTATTGAAAAATTTAAAAAGTTGAAAAGATAATAATAAAAAAACAAATTTCATATTTTATTGAAATGTGGTTGTCTCAGACAAAAAAAAACCCTCTTTAAATTTATTTTAAGGTATTCGACTACGTTCGGAACCGTAATTTTGCAAAAGCGCATAAATGGATAATTTTCATATTTAATGTCACTTAGATTAGAATACATGCATAAAATAGTTTTAAGGACTTTTTGACACAAACAATTTATTTAAATACAATATTTTGGCAAAAAATTAACTAAGAATAATCTTTTTTCCCAAATGTTCTCTTTATGGGAAAAATGCTTCTATTAGAATAATATTTTGCCTGTGTATATAGCTCAGACTTCTGTTCAGAGGCTCAACTAGAATTTTCAAAATATATAACTTAGAAGTGGGTTTACTCATATTTTACGACAACAGAGGGGAGAAATTTTAAGAAAAAAAGCTAATAATTATTTCAATTGGTGGTAACTGAAAATAATGTGAATTTATTAAAAGTTCTAGTTGAGCCTCTGTAGAGAGGTCTGAGCTATATACAGACAAAATATTATTATAATAGAAGCATTTTTCACAAAAGGAGAACATTTTGAAAAAAAGATTATTCTAAGTTAATTTTTTGCCAAAATATTATATTTAAATAAATTTTTTTTGTCAAAATGTCCTTAAAACAATTTTATGCATATATTCTAATCTAAGTGACACTAAATATCATGAAAATTATCCATTTATCCGCTTTTGCAAATCACGGCTCCGAACGTAATCGGATACCTTAAATACACTTAATCAATAGAATTAAAATAGAAAAATTTCATGCAGATGTTACTCCTTCAATGTTATGTGCGTTGGCTTTTCAAAACAAGTGCACTCGTGATATTTTGGAGTTTGAAAGAGCGTGATTTAAAATATGTGGTAGAAAACAATGAACTGCCCTTTGAATGCTTGTTGCTTAAGAATGAAGATTGGATATGGGATTTAGCTTTTCTTACCCACCGATATTATGGGACATTTAAGTAAATTAACCCTAATATAAGAGGGAAATATATTTTTCCTACCTTAATGTGTGGTATATATTGTTTTGTGAATAAGTATTTTTGCTTTTTTTTTTTTTTGTCTGGATTTTGGTCAAAAAAATTTAACACATTCACTTAAATGCAGTAATTATCTACCAAAGTTAATAATTCTCTGAGCTATGATAGTTTTAAAGAGTATTATTCATTTTGAAGGATTCATTCAGTGCTAAATTTGATTGTTTTCAAGATAAAAGAATACTGCTCTTTTCAAAAAATCTTTTTCAATTTCTGTGCGAGATATTAATTGTTACCCACCTTAAAAGTCCACATCAAAATCATTATCCTACAGAACCATATTAAACTGCTAAACTATTATAGCAAAATATAACAAAAAAAATAAACAAATATAACAAACTTATATTTCAACAGCAAGGGATCCGAATTATACTAAATTTTGGAAGTTTGTACCAACAAGCAATTTTTTAAATTTATACGGTTTGGCTGTCAGATATTGTTGTAGGTTTGGGTCAACATATATGTTTATGAACAAATGTTTTGTTATGAATACATAAAATAAAATTAAAATATCACTCAAAATTAACTGATATGCATCTAAAGCAACATAATTTTATTAGCATCTTCAAGAACTAATTCTATATATAGATGACTTGGTAAAAAGAACTACAAATTATTTAATTAAACATGTTTTAAGTTACTCCATTTTGTTTCATATATAACCTAACTGAGTGAACCAGTAAAAAGTGTATTAGCAATAAAGTATGAGTTTGTACTTTGGACATAAAAACTAAATTATTTTTAAATTTCCAATAATTATAGACTTGCATAAAAAATTTGCTATTTGAGTAAAAATTCCATAATAAGTCTAAAAGTAACTTTTTTTCACTTTTTCATATTTTTTTGTTTATTGGAAAAATATGGAAGTGGCACGCATAAATTTTTTTTATCTGATATTGGCACTCTCCTCAAAAAGGTTTGATTTTTCATCAGATCCGCAAAATTCAGAAAAGAATTAAGTTGCTTGGCTTGATCATACAGTTAACATTTTCCAAAGTTCTGGTTGTTTCATATTACTCAACGAATTCGTAAGAATTTTAATAAAATTTCATAGTTTTTATACTTCATTTCAATACTTTGGGTGGTATTCGTTGAAATCCAGAATATTTGGTAGTTAATATTCGTCTATTTTTTTATTATTTTTATTTTAAGTAGTCGCTTAGATAGAATAAAATTGAAAATATCCCTGATTTTTTTTTTAATTATCCTAAGAATTCTGTGTGAATATAAACATTCGCGTTGCAGTACAACTCTTGAAGGTAGTACTTAGATGTAAAACATTTATTCCTTTCCTGTATTCGAACAGTAGAGATATTTTTGCTAACTTGAGATTTTCAATTGCAATTTGGTAATTAATTTTTATTCATCATTTACGACTAAAAAATTATTTTTTGACAGCGATGTCGCATATCACTTGATTTTTTTCGCAATTTGATGTAATACTATCCGCTTCATTAACAACATATAGGCAGAAATTTCAACATAAGTCTGCTCAGACAGTGAGACATTTTACTCTTAGTATGTTTACACAAATATCATTAAAGTTTAGTACAGTTAATACTTACATAATAGGATTCATTTTGCAATATTTTGGTTGAAATAATGAAAATTTTCCTTCAAGCTATACTTTTGTATTATTATGTGCGAAATCAAAGGTTTAAATATGCGTCAATACTCAGATAAACCAGTAACTTTGTTTTTAAAAAAAATGCATTTTTATATACAAGATCATAAAAATGAATCATTTACAAGAACTGTTTTAAAAAATGAAAGGATTACTAAGCTACAATAAGTAAATAATAAAATCGCCATTTTAACATGTTTAACTAACATCTACAAAGAAAAAGAAATTTTGTTATACTCATGCCACTTTTTGAATTTGTAAATGTATTATATTAAACGCACATATGGAATTTATAATTATTACTGTAAACTTAGATTGTTTTATTGGTTTTATTATATTATTAAATATAACCTAAGGAATAAGAGGAAAAAAAGCTTCATCTTAATTTTTTTTTAATTTTATTCCCTGAACTTGAAAAAAAAGCTATTTTAGTAATTAATTTAAGAATTTTCACACTTTTAAATACATTTAGAAATACTTCCTACAATCGTAGGATAAAAATATAAATAGAGAAACATTCTTTCTTTCACTGTTTTCAGGAAACTTTTTATTGTAGAATAATAAATATCAAAAGGTCAATATTTGAAATTATGAGGGTTTATCATTGATTTCTTAAAAATGTTTTTACACAATTTTCAAATGGCATATCGTCAGTGGCGAACACAAGGGTGGGTTTGAGGGTTCATAGGAAAAGTAAATCACATCTAGCATCTGAATCTAATCCATATTATATTAATAGCGAAAACTATAAGAAAAATATACCTTTATTTATTTCCCAAACTATTAATTCATTATTAAACCTTCTATTTTTAGCTAAACGTTTCTTTGTACAGATGGCGCCACTGTATTATTGTTATCTTAATGAAAGAAACCTTAGGAAACGTAACTACTTACATGTTAAAAAATTTTTTTATCTCTCTAGGATAGAAAATTAGTGTCTAATAAAAGCTTGATTATCAACTACTAAATATAAATATGTGGAATTTTTAAATTCTGTAACAAAAGCTGTCTGTTCGTTATGAAAAAGCTTATAACTTCCCAAGAAACGAAATATTGACTAGGTAAACAGAATTCACTGGTATTTAAAATATGATTTATTCTAAATATAACTAAAATTTTAGAAATATAACATCGGGAAAGGAAATATTTGGCAAGTGGAAATTACTTAATATTAAAATGAATTCTTTCATCAATATTAATAGCCTCATTAAAATTATTCTCTGATGCTCATAATTTATTTTATCTTATTTTCATAATGTTTAAATAAATTATTTATTTTTAAATTAAATTAAATTAATTTTGAGGATTTTAAACCGACTATTAACTGAACGAAAGAAATTAACATTGAAAACACCTTGATAAGTGATTTTTTTAAGCATCAATTCAGAAGTTGATAAAACATTGAGCGGTATGAGCACAAATTTAGGACATTAAAAGTAAGTGGGAATCCCAGAAATTTTCCACAATATTTTTTTTCAAATTTATGTCATTTATCATATTTGTGAATAAATTTATCTCTCTCATCTATAATATTTGATTCAAAATAATTTTTAATAAAATTTCCGCAAATTTTTTTTTTATTGAGGATTACTCTATAAATATTATAACTATTTCTAAATTAGGAAAACCCCGATTTATAGTTAAAAATGCCTCTAGGAGCAGACATTCCTCAGTTTTCTCCAGCAACGTATCTTCTCGGAATACATAAATTCAAGAGTATTCATTAGATAGGCAAGAGTTAGAGTAAAAAGGAAGATTGAAATAATCCTGAAAAATTCCTTTCTGGAAGAAATGGAGATGTTTGCAGAAATTTTAAATAGTTTAATCAGCTTATTATGTTAGGAAGGACGGTGAGACAAATATTAAAACCTTAGAAAAGTTGCCTTTTGGCTAGCTAAGTAAAAAGATAAAAAATTTTCAAATGAAAAATAATAACTTCCAATCACGCATTGTATTTAAAACTTGAAAGAAAGGAATACATTTCGCTATGGTTTGTCAATTTTTCATAATCATTCAGTTAACCAGAGTCGCAACATTATTGTTCTAAATGTGAGGTTGGGATATTAGGAGCAATAAAAAAATTAAAACTGTAAATTCCAAATTCTTATTTTTCGCATAAGAAGCTAAGAAAGCATACTTTTGCATATTAACATATTGCAGCTTTAATCATTTCTTTACCTTTTCATCTTAAATTAACAAATCTTCATAAATTGGTACTATATCCCAATTATGTAAAATTTTATGAAAAAATATTACTCTTTAGGCTAGACATCTGAGAAAATTCAAGGGACTAAAAAAAACGGAATATTCCGAGCAACATACGTGTTAGATGCTATGCCCTGTTTTTTTTTTTTACAAGATTTACTGTTGATGTGCTGCATATTCAGGTTGCTAGGATAAAAAGAATAAAATAACTCATCTCTAAGTTCAGGAAAAAGATATAGTTCTTTTAATAGTTTTGCTTCATGGTTCGCGCGTAATAAATGGACATCACTATAATTATTAAATACTTAATTTATATTGCTTATAACTGTTAATTTTCAAATAAACAAGAAATTTTTAATATTTCGTTATATAAATCTTCCTTTTTCTTTATTATCTAACACAAAATACATGAAACAAAAAGCCTATATTTTTCTGTCAATTTCTAAAACTTTTAAAAGAATCGATTGTGCAAGACTTGGTAATAGAAACTGAACAAGCTCTTCAGATATCCTTCATCTTTTAAAAAATAGTTTGTATGGTTATTTTTCTCTGTATATCATTCTTTAAAGATGACTTCACATAGTACTTTTTTAAATAGTAAGTGTCTAAAAGAATATTTAATTAAATACCACTTTTAACCATTAATTATATGTTCTAAAACTAAAACTGCATTTATAATGATTTTATATGCATTATAACATTTTGTAGATTACTAATACAATTCAAAATAAAATTGCAAATTGCAATTGTGCTACGAATTAATAACTTAAAATTGTAGCTAGCTTTACCCTTTCTATTCTAAAGAGTTCAAAGGAATTGTTTAAAGATTCAGTTTCATAACCTCGCAGATTGTTACCAAAAAAAAAAGTTAGGTTTATATATAACATTGCTGACCGTCCAAAAAGCAATACTAAGAACAAATATTTTGTTATTAAATAGTAGTCCAAATGAATATTCAATAACATCAAAAGTAGCCCAATGCAGCGTATTCCTTATTATTTTATATAGATATAATTCAAAGTTCTTATCTTGCTCTAAAAAAGATGGTTTATAGTACATCTTTCATTTGAATCATTGCATGCATCAGCCAGTTTAGTCATTTCAATTTCACCAGAATATAATTAACAAGGAAAATAAAGAAAGTCGGTAGTATATATATACACTGGTGTGCAAAAATTAAGGACGAAGTCGAAAAATTAGCATATCAGCTGAACAAAGAGGCAGAGCGGACAGAAAGACCAATCAGGAGATTAAGTAAGGTGATGTATGGTAGCACATGCCCAGATATGCAGGTAGACGTAATGGGGGAGTGTCTGAGTAGTATAAAGCATGTTGTCGGTGTAAGATCAGTATTTCTGGCAAAGAGATTGCACGCCGTATAGCAGTTAAAATCACACCGAGTTGCTGCCTCAGCGAGAAATGGCGAATAATCAATCTGTTAGACGACATCTGGATGCTTTTACCCGAGGTCGAATCATTGGGAAGTTGGAGGAAGGCCGCATTGTGACAAGTGTGGCTGCAGAGTTCGGAATTGCTCACAGCATCGTTTCACGACTTTGGAGACAATTTCAAACTACAGGAACAGCTATCCGGGGGTTCAGTAGTGGTCATACACGAGGAACCACACCCGCAGATGACCGGTACATTGTCTTACAGGCCAGAAGAAACAGGCGGCAGACAGCGGGAGAAATCGCTAGACACACGACACAGGCGACTGGACTACCGATATCGCGTTTTACCGTGGCCAGAAGACTGCACGGTGGTGGTCTGTTTGCACGACGCCCTGTACGGTGTGTACCTTTAACGCCTGCCCATCGGAGAAGGCGTTCTCTGTGGTGCCGGGAACATCGGAATTGGAGAGACAATGAATGGGGACGAGTACTCTGTACAGATGAGAGCAGATTCAGTTTGAGTAGCGATTCTCATCGCATACTCATCTGGAGAGAGCGGGGAAGCCGCAATCATCCCTCGAACATCATTGAAAAGGACAGGTATGGAGGTCGCGGTGTTCTCGTTTGGGGAGGCAACATGCTTGGTAGTGGTACAGACCTTCACATCTTCGACGCAGGTTCAGTCAACGGGACCCGTTATTGTAACGAGATTCTTCTTCCATATGTGCGTCTTTTTAGAGGCGCTATGGGTCTATAGTTCCTTTTCATGGACGACAATGCACCATGTCATCGCACAGTAGCTGCCGAACAGCTCTTAGAGAGTGAGGATATTGAACGTATGGATTGGCCGGCACGATCTCAATCCCATCGAGCATGTATGGGATTTTCTAGGTAGACGCTTGGCAGCTCGTACCTTACCACCAGTAACGATTCGGGAGCTTCGATTGGCGCTGCAAGACGAATGGGCAGAAATGCCTCAACAACTCATTGACACCCTCATTCTCAGCATGGGCAGACGCTGTGAAACCTGCCTAGCAGTCAGGGGAGATCATATCCCCTACTAAAGACCGGATGTTTCTTGCTGGACACCCATCACAGGGATGTTTCGGCCTTCAGTCACATTGCGCTCCATGCTACTTTTTCAATCAAGCTTCTTTTTATCCCTCTGATTTCTCTTTTAGTAAGTGTTGCTTACATATTACACATGTCCTTACGTATGGGGGATCTTACGGTATTAAATGTGTTGATTTGGAAAGCTTTTTTACAAAGTTATATTGAAAAAACCGTCTCGTCCTTAAATTTTGCACACCAGTGTATATATATATCTGCTACTCAAATTTGAAACTATGTGTGAAAAAGTTTAATTGAGGTACAGATTTTGCGAATATTGAAAGTTTTATGAAACACAAACAAATACAAACATTTTTGTCCTTCAAAAAGTACGAGTTTTTCATGATCTCAAATAACTCTATTACGTAACGAGATGTTTTGTGGTAGAGCAATTAGTGTATAGAATAGCGCAATTATGGGAACAACTACTAAAAATGACAAGGTAAAAGAAAATGTTATTTTTAGATCAAATTCTTCAATGATTTTTCTAATCTATTTATATCTTACATGCTATATTAATATTCATATATAAATTTTGTGAAAGATTTACATTTTCTAGGCATTTAATTCAAGTATGTATAAACATACTTGTATGTAAAAGATACACGCTTTTGAGATTCACTCATAATAATATTAAATTTTAAAAAAATTTAAGTTAATTAAAATTATTAGTTACACAAAACAAATATATCAAAATTCAAAATGGTTGGCAAATTTTTACATTCTATTTAGCATTAGTCCAGCTTCAATAATTATTTCTTTTTTGTGCTACTCTTTTCAAAAGGTAAATACTCTTCTGCCAAAAAAAATGTTTTTCTTTCTTTTATCCCGAATTGTTTTTTGAGTTTTGTACAATTGATTTCGAGTTTAATACAGTTAGAGAGACTCCGCTTAACGCGGGGTTTACGTTCCATCAAAGTATCAAAGTAGAGCGTAATATGAAACAGCGTTAAACGAGGTTGTCTCATCATGTAAATAAGGGGTTATGAGAAGATGGGTAGAAAATTGGTCCAAGTATTTTACTATTAAATTTATTATGTGTTTTTATAACAATAAAACAAAAATTTATTTCTTACAAATATAGAAACATTATAAACGACAATACATATGAAAATAAATAAAATTCTAAGTCAGTATGTTTATATTTCCGATCATTCAGTCTCTTCTGTATTTTCAATTTTCTACCTTTTTATCAAGAAGGTAGATTGGCTTAATGGCATTTTGCGTTCAGTTTCATCGTCACTCCATATAGAAAGTCGTTTTTCTATTTCCTCTATTGTATTATTTCTAGAAAGGATAATTCTAGTTGCTGAGTTTGTCTTAGTTACAGTTGCCTATGACAGTATTTTTTCCCCTTTATTCTTAAGAATGGTCCTTATTGTTGAAGCTGCCAAATTCAATGAAACACCAATTTGAGATTGACGTTCATCAGTATCTAATCTTTTAATCACTTGCATTTTAGTTTCTAGAGAAATGCTTTTTCTTGTAGCTTTATTTTCGTGTTTTTTACACTGATGTCCACAAATTAAGGATAATTCTGAATCAAACAGAAATTGAACTCTAAAATAAAAATTTCACCTGTAGAATTATCACACACATCTTGAAGAAGATTATGCAAATTACAGGAAATCACCAAATGTCGCGGATAGTACGTCACAATGACAAGAGTGTAAGAGAGGGGTATATAAGGAATGGTGGCAAAGAAATAAAATTGTTCACAAGCGCTTTAAAAGCCTTTCAGTGCAATAACCGCATAGTTATGGCACAAAGGAAGCATTTGGATGATTTTTTAAGTGGTAAAATTATTGGACGACTGGAATGTGGACGTACCTAGCTGGAAGTATCCGTGAAACTTGGAATCGCCCAGAGTGTCATCTCCAGGCTTTGGCAACGATTCCAAGATGATGGTAATGAGGTTAGAAGTTACAGCACAGGTCACCCCTGAGTTACAACGCCGAATGAGGACCGGTATATATATATATATATATATATATATATATATATATATATATATATATATATATTTGGCAGTTACTGCCAAAAGAAACAGACGGAGCACAGCATCAGACCTGTCTCGTCAGCTCTCTTCAGCTACCGGTACGACAGTTTCAAGGCAGACCGTGTAAAGAGGCTTAGGGCACATTGGTCTATATGCTCGTAGGCCTGTCAGATATGTTCCACTTACCGGAACTCACTGTCGCCTGCGATTAACCTGGAGTAGAGAGCATGCATTGTGGACACCATAACAGTGGTCTTGTGTGATGTTTTCCGACAAGTCTAGGTTTAGTTTGCAGTCTGATTATCACCGGAGTTTAATATGGAGAGCGCCAGGTACCCGTTACCACCAAGAGAACACCATTGAATGACACCGTTACGGTGGGGCAGGATGGCTCGTTTGGGGAGGAATTATTCTTGGTTCCAGAACTGACCTGCATGTTGAGAGTGTAACGATGACAGTCCACATCTATCGGGATGTCATTCTGGAACAACGTGTACGTTTGTTTCGGGGCACCATGGGTGCTGAATTTCTGTTTATGGATGACAACGCCCGTCCTCTCCGTGCAAACATTGTAGACGAATGCCTTCAATCGGAGGATATTACCCGTATGGATTGGCCAGCATTCTCACCGGACTTGAATGCAATAGAGTATATGTGGGATATGCTTGGTCGACGAATTGCAGCCCGTCTACTTCCTCCCACCTGTCTACCGGAACTTCAGAGGGCATTGCTTGATGAGTAGTGTAATATTCCCCAAGATCAGATTGATAATTTGATACTCAGCATGCCTAGGCGTTGTAAGGCCTGTATTGCATCGTCCGGGAGACATACTCCGTATTAACGGTCATACTAACCATGTTATACTGTTTTTTTGTAAATAGGTTCTTTTTTGAAATTTGCTCCAGGGATTCTGTCTCTTTCTTTGCCTGAACTTCATTATCCTTAATTTATGAACATGAGTGTATTATCACTCATGATAAAAACTAAAAATCATAATATTTGTCACTATAGCAATCGTTATCTTAATATATATAAATCTCGTGTCACAATGTTTGTCCTCAATGGACTTCTAAACCACTTAACCGATTATAATAAAATTCGCACACCATGTGCAGTTTGATCTAACTTGAGAGATAGAATAGTTTAAATCTCAAATTATAGTCGCAATTTTAATTTATTGCTAATTATTGTCTGTTATTATTTGACAGTCACAATTATCTGTTAACTCCAAATGATTCTAACAGATGTCGATACCTTTCGACTGGGTTGAGTAAGTAATCAATAGATGGCGCTGCTATGGTAAATCTACGAACGTGTCATATAAGCTATATTTTAATAGCATAATTACCACGTGTTGTTGACGCTATAAAATTAATTAAATTTATTTTGTAGTGAACGAAATACCGTATAATTCAATTATTTCCACTTTTAAATTTTTGGTGTTAGCATAGCCGGCCACGTGTTACTTAGACTGATGTAACTATTATCAAATAATTATAAAATTTAATTAAAATGTCAATGCAAAAATGATACACAATTTCCTACACTTTTTCAATAGTTGTACAAATATTTTTTTTTTATTGTTTTCATTTAACCGCTATTAAAAAATATTTAGCACTTATTATTTCAATGTGCTATGATAACAAGTTTTTCAGATTTTTTTTCTTATATTTAAACGATTAAATTAGTATTTCAAATTTATTGAAATTATTATTTAAACTCTATAATTTAAATATGTACATGTCAGTATTATCACATAATTATAAAAGTTAATTAGAATGATTTTCAATTTTTTTCTCATATTTAAACGATAATTTATTATTTTCAGTCAAATGCCACGGAAAAAATCTAACCTCAACAACGCGAGCACCAGAGAGGCACGACGCAAACGTATTAAAAGAGCCCATCAGTTGGCAGAACAAATTGAATCAAGAAATCTAGCACAAAGAATCAGTACAGCAGAAGGTCATGCACAAGAATCTCAAGAACAGTGTAACGAACGTCTTCAAGAGAATATCATAAGAACAAGAGCAGCAGGAGAACGAGACATAGCCACAGTAGGAGCACAGGAACAATAATTTCAATTTACACATGTAAGTAATATCACATAGTTTTATAAAAGTTAATTAATATATCAATGAGAAAATGGCATAAAACTCCCCACACTTTTTCAATAATTGTACAAAAATTTTTATATTATTTTTATTTAATCTCTATTGAAAATTATTTTGCACTTATTATTTCAATGTTAAATTATTATTTTCAGTCAAATGCCACCGAAAAAATCTAACCTCAACAACGCGAGCAGCAAAGGGTCGCGACGCAAACGTGTTGAAAGAGCTCAGCAATTACCAGAACAAATCGAAACAAGAAATGCAGCTCAAAGAATCAGGACTGCAGAAAGTCGTGCACGAGAATCTCAAGAACAGCGTGACGAACGTCTGCAACAGAATATTACGAGAACAAGAGTGGCACGAGAACGAAACATAGCTACAGTACGAGCGCTAGATCGACAAAGGCAACGGATCAGCCGCTCATTAACACGCATCATTCGTTCGGCTTGCTTTTGAATATGCACCAGATATTAACTACTCAGCGCATTCAAAAATTGCTATCGGTGGAATGGATAAAGTATGTCAATATTGTCATGCATTGAAATTTCGGAATGAAGCAGTCGGCATGCTGCGCATCAGGAAAAGTTGTGCTGTCACCTCTACCCGCTCCGCCGGAGCCTTTATTATCCCTTCTTACTGGCAATTCAGATGATTCCAAATTATTTTTAGTAAAGATACGCAAATTTAATTCTTGCTTCCAAATGACGTCATTTGGGGCAACTAAAATTTGCGATCGTGCATCCGATGGACGTAATTTTGAAACTACATTCAAAATTCAAAGGCCAGGTGTACCATAAAATCGGATCACTGATGCCAATGCCTGATAACAATCCGAAATTTCTTCAAATTTATTTTACGGGCGATTGTGAAGAGCGCGTGACGACTCGGTGCCTGTATAATTTTATTGAACAAGCAGAGGAAAGAGCAATTGTGATATTATTGGAAAATTTTTTAGAAGATCACAATCAACTAATTCAATTGATCAAAAGAGTTTCGCCACGACTGCAAAATGACAATTATCAAATCGTCATAAAAGCCGACAAAGTACCATTAGGTGAACATGCTGGTAGATTCAACGCTCCAACTGTTGATGAGGTTGCTGTTATCATGGTTGGTGATCCAGTTGACAAAAGATCTATAAAAATTACACGGCGAGACAACACTATCAGTACGATTTCGGATCTACACCGTTCATATGACGTACTACAATATCCATTGATATTTTGGCAAGGACAAGATGAATATCACCTTAATATCAAACAGTATGATCCAAATACCGGTAAATTTGACAATTATCTGTTTACTTTCTTACTATATGTATTGATTTAATTTCGTATTGCATTTTATTTTTTTTTTTTTAGGTGATTACAGAAATAATAAAAAAGTTAGCTCAATGAACTACTACGCACACCGAATAATGGTTAGACAACATCAAGACAATTATATCCTTCGATATCGTCAGCTGTTCCATCAATACATTGTTGATATGTATGCTAAGGTCGAAAGCGAACGCTTGCGATTCCTTCGATTTAATCAGGCAAAACTACGATCGGAAGAATATATTCACTTACGAGATGCTGTTGCTGGAAACATCGATGGAAATTTAAATCCCAATGACATCGGTAATGCTTTCATTTTACCTTCAAGCTACATCGGCAGTCCACGGAACATGCAGGAATACATGCAAGATGCGATGACTTACGTACGTCATTACGGCCGACCGGATTTATTTATTACATTCACATGTAATCCGAATTGGGAAGAGATACAAACTTTACTATTGCCAGGACAACAAGCCATTCATCGTCATGATTTAACTGCACGTGTGTTTAAACAAAAATTGAAATCCTTAATTGATTTTATTGTTAAATATTCAATTTTTGGTATCACACGTTGTTGGCTGTATACGATAGAGTGGCAAAAGCGAGGTTTGCCTCATGCCCACATTTTGGTTTGGCTTAAAGATAGAATCCGTCCTGAAGAAATCGATCAAATAATTTCAGCCGAAATTCCAGACCCATTAATTGATCAAGAATTATTTGATATTGTCACCAAACACATGATCCATGGGCCATGCGGTGCTTTCAACATGACGTCACCGTGCATGGAAAATGGAAAATGTAAAAAAAAACTTCCCAAAGCCGCATACGAATGACACGATCACGGATATTGATGGTTATCCAAAGTATCGCCGCAGAAGTACTGAGAATGGTGGCCACACATTTACAATGCGACTGCCGAACTTTCCAAATCAAGTTGAGTTTGATAATGAGTGGGTGGTACCATACTCACCACTACTTTCAAAAACTTACAAAGCTCATATCAATGTTGAGCTTTGCAGTTCTGTTAAATCAATTAAGTATATTTTTTAATTATGTAAACAAAGGCAGTGATTTGGCCATATTTGAAGTACAAAACATTAATAAAAATGACGAAATAGCACGATACCAAATGGGCAGATACATTAGCAGCAATGAAGCTATTTGGCATATTCTCAGCTTTCCCATCCACGAAAGAGATCCTGCTGTCGAACATCTGGCAATACATCTTGAAAACGGTCAACGTGTATACTTCACTGAAGAAAATGTTCTCCAAAGAGCGTTCGAAGCTCCGAAAACGACTCTAACTGAATTTTTACATTGTGTCAAAAACCTGATGTTTTTGGCCAATTCGCGAAGACATTGGTGTATGGTGATGTTCCACGTTATTTCACATGGAACAAATCCAGTAAAAAATGGGAGCCACGGAAACAAGGAAAAACCACATCCTTCCATTACAGGCATATTCAAAGCTAAGACATTGGGGAGACTTTACACGGTACATCCAAAGCAACGTGAGTGCTTCTATTTACGTTTGTTATTGGTGAATGTTCCCGGACCAACGTCTTTTGAATTTTTACGAACAGTTAATGGTCGAGTATTCAATACATACCAGGATGCATGTCGTGAACTGCAATTGCTAGAAGACGATAACCATTGGGACTTAACGCTTGCTGATGCTGCGTTGACATCAACACCGAATAACATTCGTCAGTTGTTTGCAATTATTTTGACGACATGTTATCCCTCGCAAGCACAAACTTTGTGGGAAAAATATAAAAATTGTATGACAGAAGACATCTTGCACCGAATTAGACAAACAAATCAATCCCAAAACATAGATTATACACCAGAGATGTACAATGAAGCATTGGTCTTAATCGAGGATTTATGTGTTCTTATTTCAAATTTACCACTTAATCATTATGGTATGCCATCACCTAATCGTCCAGCCACCGACTTAGTCAATACCGATTTACAACGAGAAAATCAATATGACCATGGAAGTTTAGCAACAATTATCATGAACAGTGAACCGTTACTGACAGCAGAACAAAAAATTATTTATGATCGGATTATGCTGGCTGTTGCTGCTGAACAAGGCGGTTTTTTTTGGATGCACCCGGTGGAACCGGTAAGACATTTTTAATATCGTTGATTCTTGCCAAAATACGGTCGCAACAAAAATCGCATTAGCAGTAGCATCGTCAGGCATTGCGGCTACTTTACTGGATGGTGGGCGAACAGCACATTCAACATTCAAGCTGCCATTGGACGTTCATAATAAACCAGATGCAATGTGTAACATCAAAAGAATAGTGGAATAGCTGCAGTGTTGCGGAAGAGTTCTATCATAATTTGGGATGAGTGCACAATGGCACACAAATATTCACTTGAAGCATTAAACAGAACTATGCAAGATTTAAACAGCAATAATAAACTTTTCGGTGGTGCTATCTTACTTTTGTCTGGTGACTTCCGGCAGACCTTACCGGTTATACCTCGCTCTACTTTCGCGGATGAGATTAATGCATGTTTGAAACAATCATTCTTATGGCGAAGTGTTGAAACACTTCGATTGACCATAAATATGCGAGTACAATTGCAAAATGATCCATCAGCACAAATATTTTCCGAACAACTACTACATATTGGGAACGGTAAAATAGAACTGCAACTAAATACGCAATGCATTAAACTACCAGACAATTTTTGCACTGTTGTTCAGGATAAAAATGAATTGATTCAGAGTATTTTCCCGGATATACAGAATAATTATTTGAATCATGAATGGCTTAGTCAACGGGCGATTTTGGCAGCCAAAAACGTTGATGTTGATGAAATTAACTTCCAGATACAACAGTTGTTACCAGGCGATCTGATGTCTTTTAAATCAATCGATACTGTTGTTGATGAAAATGAAAGTGTAAATTTTCCGATTGAATTTTTAAATTCATTAGATATCCCTGAATGCCACCACATAATCTTCGATTAAAGATTGGTTCCCCTATTATTCTCCTCCGTAATTTGAATCCACCTCAATTATGTAACGGTACGCGTTTGGTCATCAAAAAGATCACCGGAAACATTCTTGAAGCAACCATTTTGGCTGGGAAGTTTAAAGGAAAAGTGGTCCTGCTGCCACGTATTCCGATGATACCATCAGATTCTACCATACCCTTCAAAAAGGCTACAGTTTCCAATTCGTTTAGCTTTCGCCATGTCTATAAATAAATCTCAAGGTCAAACAATGTCCATTTGTGGTTTAGATTTGGAAAATCCATGTTTTTCTCATGGGCAACTATATGTTGCGTGTTCACGTGTTGGGAAACCGTCGAATCTATTTGTGTTAGCTAAAGACAGGTTAACCAAAAACATTGTGCACCGATTGGTGTTAAATTAAATTGAAATTGAAAGTATTTATAATTCAAAAAAATAGATATTAATGTTTAAAAGTTTAAGACTGTCTGCCTTGCATACCTCATTTATGAGTTTAAGCGTCACATGTTATTTACTGTATTATACTGTATTATACTTATATTTGTTATAAAATAAATAGAAATAATAAATCTGATAAATTTTTATTTTGTACCTATTGATTTCTGCTTAATATCAAGTGTAAGAACATTTTAATTAATTGTGTTCAACGTACTTCCCCTTCAAATCTCAATCCAGTGAATTTGTATACCAACATCAACATTTTCGTCTTTGTTCGTAAATAATTTCATTGTACTAAAGGGTTATAGTAGTAGAAAGTCAAATAAGGAGTCAAATTAGATTGTTTACTATAATGTAATATAACAAAAACTTTAGCCACAGCAACGCGTGGCCGGGTCAGCTAGTGTTATATAAATTTGAATTGACTCAACACACACACACAGTAAACACACGCAGTGGACTGTAATATTTTTAATCTCTCTCTCTCTACTCCGTACACAACCTCTCGGAGTGATTGTTACACATACACTGACGTTTTTCTTTACAAGCCGCTAGAGGGCGCTGTTCAATAACAGAACTAACATACCGCCCCACATTGCACTGGTTTAACCATGCAATCATTGTTACTAAATTAACATTCATATTGGTTACATTTAGAACACTTTACACATTCAACACTTGACAATTCTCAAGAAATACAATTACATATATAAATCATTATATAAACTCAAGATTTCACAAATAACAATATTTTTTTATACAAATACAAAATCACTTTACTAACAATGAGTAAATTTACACACACCAATGGTACACTAAATGAAAAATTCAAATTATATTTAAGGATCTTCCATTGGTAAAACACAAATTTTGATATGGCTCTTTTACATGTGCTATACTGAGTTTTAATTTTTTACAACACGCCCTTTTTATCTTCGCCATAATACAATTCTATGATTCTACCTAATGCCCATTTATATGTTGGTAAATTTTCTTCAATTATTAAAACCAAGTCTCAATTTTAACGTTATTCTTCTCAAACATCCATTTTCCTCTCTGTTGTAATTGATTCAAGTAATTACGACTCCAAAATTTCCACATTAATTGAACTATCTTAGTTATTTTTTGCCACTTTTTGAGATTACTCTCTTTACAATTTGTCAAATTAGGCTCTTCTAGCGAATTTAAAGACCTATTAATTAAAAATGAGCTGGTGTAAGCACTTGGAAATCATCATCATTGTTTGATAGGGGGCAAAGCGGTCAAGAATTTAAAATTCCCTCAATTTGTACAGTGACCTTAAGTAGTTCCTCGTACGTTAAATTAATTCCATTCACAACTCTTTTTAAGTGATATTTACATGACTTTATGGCCGCTTCCCAAAGACCTCCAAAATTGGGCGACCTCGCAGGAATAAATTTCCACTCTATTCCTTCTGCTGCTAAGTAATTAGCTAATTTTTCGTCTGGTTTTCTGACTATTTCAAGGAGTTTTTAATTTCATTGCTAGCTCCGACGAAATTTTTACCATTGTCCGAAAACAGTTTTGCACATTTGCCTCTTCGAGCCATAAACCTTTTCAACGCGGCAATGAATGCTTGCGATGTTAAATCTGATACTAACTCAATATGTACCGCTTTAAACACAAAACACACAAAAATACAAATATACACTTTAAACAAATTTCCTTTACGTTGTCCTTTATTTTTAATGAAAAAAGGTCCAGAGAAATCTACTCCTGAACAATTAAATGGATAATCAGTAATAAGTCTCTCTTTTGGCAAATTACCCATAATTTGAGTTGACACAATTGGTTTCGCTTTAAAACATACAATACATTTATATACAATTTTTCTGCAGATTGACCTACCATTCAACGGCCAAAATTTTTCCCGAATATGATTCAGTAAAGATACAGTTGCCACATGTAAATATTTCTTATGAAAATATTCTATTATTATCAAAGTTAATCTATTATTTTTTGGTAAAATTATCTGGTGCTTTTTATCGAAACTTAACTCTAAGTTACACAATCGTCCTCCTACTCTTAAGACACCGTTGTCATCTAAAAAGGGATTCAATGTCTTTAACTTACTGTTTGGTAGCACACTTCCCTTACTTTTAAGATGGTTGATCACTGGAAAATTCTTGCTCTTGCACCTTTTTACCAGATATGTTTCAGCTTTCTCAAGTTCTTTTGTTGTGAGTGGACCAACCACTTTATTTATTCCCTTTAAATTTTCCACGAACCTGAAAATAAAACTTAATACACGTAAAATAGTTATATAATTATTGCTTAAAAAATCATTTAAAAAATCATTAACATGAATATTAAGGACCGATTGAAAGTTTTCAATTTGTTCATTAACACAGTTTTTCAGTTCTGAATTATATTCAACTAGCTTCTCTCTACAGTTTATAGTTCGATTTGGATAGTCATCACCTGAAAGAAATGTTGGTCCATTAAACCATAAGTTTTGTTGCAAAAGTTTCTTAGGATCGACTCCTCGGGAGATTAAGTCTGCGGGATTTTGATCAGATGGTACGTGTCTCAATAACTGATTAGGATAGAATTCTTGTATCTTGGCAACCCTATTTTGAACAAAGGTCTTTAAGTCCATCGGTTCCTTTCGAAGCCACGCCAAGACGATCATCGAATCCGACCAAAGATATACTTCAGCAGTTTCTAGTTGTAAAGCAGCTACAACTCTTTTCACAAGTTTTGCCAATAGCACTGCAGCACACAATTCAAGTCTGGGAATTGTCAGGCTTTTAATAGGCGCTACTCTCGATTTGCTTGTGATTAACCGAACTAAATTTCCACTCTTCAAATTTTTAGATTTGCAGTAAACTGCTGCACCGTAGCACCGCTCTGAGGCATCAGCAAAGCCATGGATCTCAATAACTTCTGGAAAAGCGACAAGAATACGCCTTGGTATTTCTATATTGTTGATATTCTCTAAAGATACTAGGAATTGTTGCCATTCTCGATATTCTTCAGCTGGCAGAAGGTCATTCCATTCCAATTTGCTTCTCCACAAACGCTGGAGGAAAATCTTTGCTTTGGAAATTACTGGTGCCATCAGTCCAACAGGATCAAAGATCTTGGCAATAGTAGACAAGACGTCTCTTTTAGTATAAGAACTGTCCAAACAGACTTTCACTTTAATCAAAAGGCAATCTAGGTTCGGTTTCCACGACACTCCTAACGTTTTCGTCTCTGTTAAAGTTGCAAAATTGTAATTCTGTTCGGGATCCGGTGACAATTTCTCGTGATTGGCGCAAAGTTTATGCAACTCCATTCCAGCACTTTTCAAAATTCCTTTTAATTGTTGTCTGAGAACAATTGCCTCCTCTAACGTTGCAGCACCACAAAGGACATCGTCCATATACAAATTGTTCCGTAAAACGGAAGCTGCTATAGGGAAGTTAGCCTCTTCATCCATCGACAATTGGGTTAAAGTTCTCTGTGCTAAGTAGGGTGATTCATGTTCACTTACAGTGCCATAGATTACGCTGTTTAGGGTTAATTAATATAGTTCGATACATCATTTTAATGTCTGCTGTAAATGCATACGTGTAAGTTCTGAACCTGAGCATTTGCGCATATAAGTCCTCTTGTATCACTCCTCCATTATATTGAATGTCATTTAAAGATATTCCATTATCAGTTAACGAAGAACAGTTAAAGACAACTCTAAGTTTTGTTGTGGACTTTTCTGGACGATAAATTCCATGATGGGTAGCGTAGTATGTTATTTCCGGTTCAGTTTCGTTAGTCACTTCCTTCATGTGACCCAGTCTTTCATAATCTCTTAAAAATTCACGATATAAATTTAAATAATTATCATCTCTAGCTAAGCGATTCCACAGCGATCCAAGTCGTTTGAGGGCTATGTCTTTCGAATTACCCAAAAACGAGGGTTCCTTTTTTAAGGGCATAGATACTACATATTTACCTTCTTTAGTTCTAGAATGAGTATTCGCGTAATGTTCCTCACAAATTAGCCTTTCTTTATTTTTAACTATTGGTTCCTCTATCTCCTCTAATTTCCAAAATTTTTCTAAATTTTTATTCAAATCCTCATCACGAATCAAACCGCAGTGAACCTTAGTTTCATTTATTGAATCTAAATTACCCGTTACTATATAACCAAATACGCTGTTGACTAACAGTAATTGCGAATTTTTATTTTAATTCTTTCCGGTTTCAATAACTCATAAAATATATTTGCACCTAATAATAAATCAATTTTGCCGGGAACATTAAATTTAGAATCCGCTAATTCCACAAAATTATAAAAATCAGAATTTATTTCTAACGCTTTCTGCGGAATAAAATCAGTGATTTTTTTAACTACGAGCATATACAATTCCCTTTCGAAAGATTTATTTTGATTAGAAATCGCCACTTTAACACACCCATTTACTACCATAGAATCATCATTTAAACACGAGATTAATGTATTTATTCTTTCGGTCTTAAGTCGTAATTTATTCGGGCACTCATTTGAAATTAGACAAGTTTCACTTCCCGAGTCTAACAAGGCTCTAAATGTCTGCCATTCTGAATATTTATCTTTCACCAGAATTAAAGCAGTACTCAAAAGGCATTTGTTTTTAAAACACGCCGTTGCCACGATCTGTGTTTCGTCTTCTTTCGGAACGAAAGATTCAGCATTTACACTCAAGGCGAATCGGGGTTCCTGGTTAACGTCTGTCATCGTCTCAAGGGGGAAGAAGGAATTCCCTTTCCTTTCTCTGGGGTAATGTAATAGTTTGTTATGCGGTTTCGAGCAGAAACAATTTTTTGATCTACATCTACTAACGCTCCATTGAGGAGAAAAACATTTAAAACAAAGTATATTATTTTTAACAAATTCTACTCTTTCGTTTACAGAAAACATTTTAAATTGTGGGCAAAATTGTAAGGCATGGACATTATTTTTACACAATACACATTTATCATTTTTTAACTCGGAAAAAAATACATTCGATGCATCTCGCGGTATTTTAGCATTAAATTTGTTTTGTTTATTATAATTAAAACGCTTGGAATTTTCACAAAAGGGCTTAGAAAATATCTCATTCTTAATTTTGCCTTTCGATGACAAATATATATCACACTCACGCCCTAACTCTTGTGGTTTAAAATATTTCTCTCCCTGTTTTATACTCATGTAAGACATCAATTCTTTGTCGAGTGTGTTCATTATTTTATCCGATACAATTAACTCACACAATGATTTAAAATCATTCACATTGCGCAGCTGACAATAATACTCAAATGTCGCGCATAATCGTGATGCAAATTGCACATAACTCTCTGAACTTAATTTTTGCGCTTTCTGAAATCTATTATAGCATTCTTGTGGTGTGGGAGAAAATTCTTTTAATACTAAATCTTTAAGCTTACTATACTTAACTCTTCTTCGGAAACATGAACAAGTAAATTATTCACTCTTTCACCTAGAATATTTAAAAGAATCTCGCCTTTAAATTGTTCGGGAACCTCTTTTATTTTGAATGCTTTTTCAAGCGACTGGAAAAATAAATTATATGACTCCACTCTTGAAGGTACGGGTATTGTTAAAGTTTTCACGGACTTTAACAAAGTCTCAACATTAATATTGGCGGCAGTTTCAAAAACGCTCGGATTTCGAATATCGGGATTTTGAGGTAAATTCTTCTGGATATTTGCAAGCTCTAATTGTTTTTGCAATTGCGCTAATTTAATTCGTTCAAATTCTAACTTAATTTCACTATCCAATCTCTTATTTTTAATTTCCGCCAAAGCATAATCGATTGCAGATTGAACTAACTCTTTATCCTTTTTTGTAAACGTCACTATTTACAATTAAGTTTTTAAGCCAGCGATTTTTGCTTCTTCTGGTGCAGTTAAATTTAACTCTTCCGCAACGATTTTTAACTCGTCTTTCCTAATTTATTTAAAGACATATTTATGAATTAAGGACACTAATAGAAGGATCAATTAATTGCACCTACCTCCTCAGATCGCTGTTTCACGCTGCTCGCTAAAGTTTCGCAATCGTTCTCTATTCACACTTTGGCAATCACTTATATATTTTTTTTCACTGTGAATTTTGATAATCCACGGTTTCACAAATTCTCATATCCATAAGGTCGTTTTCCTCCGGTGAGGCTGACCATGAATTAACTCAACACACACACACAGTAAACACACGCAGTGGACTGTAATATTTTTAATCTCTCTCTCTACTCCGTACACAACCTCTCGGAGTGATTGTTACACATACACTGACGTTTTTCTTTACAAGCCGCTAGAGGGCGCTGTTGAATAGCAGAACTAACAAAATTTATACTTACAAAAACCTCAACAAATATTTGAAACGATAAAATATGTTTGTATAAAACCGCAGGAAAGAAGAAACACAGATAAACTGCTTGGGGTAATGGGAGGCCTAACGCTGCGTACAATTTCAGGGAATCTTACTATTCAAATAAAACAGAGTTAAGCCGAAACAGCGCTAACTGGGGTCTTGGTCGCTGGACATCATTGGGCACTGGAACGCGAAGCGGTCCTCCGTCCCATACTTAATGTATTGGGCGCTTGACGTTGTGTTGCTTGTGTAGAGATCGTGCATCCTGATTGGTGGGCACAGAAGGGGAAAGTGGGAGTGGGAAAGCTGGTGGTTTCAGCGGTCTCAAAAAATCTAAGTCCAAATTCGTGCGAGCGGACGAGAAGCTCGTCTGTTATTGGTCGTCAGGGATCAGTGTGCAAGCACTCTATTCGCTGTCTTGGTGTCAAGTAGATAACTTAAATTTTACAGATGGGAAAAGAAGTGAATTGCCTGTGTGGGTCGCAGTGAATTGAATTTAAATTGAATTTAAATAAATAAAAAGAACAAAAATAAAAAAAAGGAAAAATTTAGCAAAAAGAGTGGTCATTCGCCACACGGGAATGACCGGGAATTAATGTTAGGGTGGATTGTATGAGTCTAGAAGAATTCTTCTGGGCCTCTTTTTACAAATTAGTGGGGGTCTTACTGTACGTGTGGCATTTAAATCGTGACATCATCAACAGATGACGCCACGAAACAATCTTTTACCAATTGACAAGGGCTTTTAATTTTTAAAAGAGTCCAACAAACGAACATGTATACATTCTCAAAAACTATATTAGAGCTAAGCTTTCGCAATTTTGTAGAAAAAGCACACTTTCTTAAGTCTAAATTTTTAAATATTGGATTAATTCGTAAAAAAAAACACTTGCTTTCACAAACTTTTGTAATCACAATTATTAAAATAATTATTAATATGGCGATATCAATAGAACTGTTAAACTCAAAAAAATTATTTATAAAGTGAAAATCAGCGAAAAATATGTGTGTATCAGCGTTTCGAATTTTTTGAGAGCCTTTTCTTTCTAACCAATCATGACTCTTCGCTTTTCGGGGGGAAAATAAATGAAATGCAGAACTTGTTTGTGCTGCCATCTGTTAGAATATTTATGAACAAACTCTTAAACCATTTCCTGCAGTAGTTTTAATTCTTTACTAACGATAAGCGTACTTTAATAAAACTAACAAAACTTTACTAGGTATTGAAGGATTAATAGAGATTAATTGATTGCAGCATTTTTATTATTCTTTCCTTTCAACAATATTTAAATTAAATGATAGGCAAGTATGTAATTATTATATGAGTCTCTCAGAAGCAGGGGCGTAGCTACCGCCGTATAAGCCGTATCAATGATACGGCTACAGGGGCCGCAACATGAGTAACTACAGTATCTCTAACAAGGCTCTCATTTCCAAAAAAAGGGCCTCGAAGGAGTTTTGATTCGGGACCCATTCAGAACTATCTACGCCAGTACTCAGAAGTCAATACGGTTAAGTCAATTTTTTGATATTTTCTGATTTTTGTAAATTTTGTTAAAATAAATAATATTCTTTTTAGTTATTGAAGGATTTACTCGTTGCTTCCTTTTTTCTTGGTCATAGAAAAGAGGAAGCAACGAGTAAATCCTTAAGTAACTAAGAAGAATATTATGTATTTTATCAAAATTTACAAGAATCAGAAAATATCAAAAAATTGACTTAACCGCATTGAGTTCTGAGCGACTCATATATATTTTAAGAAAATGATAGAAATTATACATAAAAAAATATTCACAAAAATATTACATACAAAAACAAAATAAGAAAACCATCTACAATTTATTTTCAAGCATATAATGTCAAGAAGAGTATATTGCTGCTCTTGCTCTTCTATAATTAAATATTCAATTGTGATTCCTAAATTATTCAATCGAAGTCTGAGATATGAAGTACCTGAAGGCCAATTTCTATATTAATTTTTCACTATCATCATAGATCAGAATCCTGCTTCTCCTAAATATGTTGTTACGAAGTGAACTTATATTTTTATTGCTTTTAGTATAGAGATGGAATCTTGTTATTATTATACTTTTTATTCAAAATTTATCTACAGTACTGATGTAAATAATATCATACAACCATACACAATTTATTATAATAATTATTATTAGAATAAGATTTTTTTAGCATGGAGCTATAAAATTGGTCGAATTTTTCCTAGGACCGATGCCAGTCTGTTGGACCAGCGATTCAGAATCCCTGATGTAGAATATTCAATTTCATTAACCGCTTGCTCGAATAGTGCTGATTATACATTTTTTCTCTTATTTCTGATCTTATTTCTGCCATAGATATTAGCACAGTATGAGATAAAGTAATTTTGTTAAGGACCATACCCTTAAATCATAGAGAGAAATAAAGTATGAAGAAAAGGCACGACAAAAGTGTTGAATCTGGAAGCGTTTCCAGGAAACAGGAAATGTGAAAACCAAATATTCTGGAGAATGCGGCGGGGAAAACGTAACTTCGGATTGAGATGACATTGTTTTATTTCGATTAAATTTTAACCTATCCAGTTTACGCCAGAAGGTGACGTAAATATTGATGTACAACAGTGCGTAGTGGCATACATTAAGAAGAGTTAGGGTTTTTGTACATGCTATTTTGCGTGATGATTTGAATAAACGCAGATTATCACCGACTGTCGACAAAACAGGAAAATTCCATCTAAAGTCTAGGACCAGCTGAATACACTTACCTGAATTTTTAAATACTGTGACAATTTAAGAGGAGTTATGAGTGTACAAAAACAATCATGAAATAAAGGCACAATCGTCGCAAAGGAAGCATCCCTAGTATGCAAAGCCAAAAAACGCAACAGAAGCGCAGCAAAATCAAGATGATGTTAATTGTATTCTTTGATATGTCAGTGGCGTACACAAAGGAGAAAGTGATTGGGGCCTCAACCTTCCTCCATAAGCCAATAAATTTTTAATTTTTACCACACCCCCTCCCTTACATGTTAATCCCCCTAAATAAGTGAGATCTGGGCAAGCCTTGCCTCTGGAATGAAGCATATCACGAATACTTACATTTAAATAAATCATTCATCTGTATTTAAGAAAGAAATTGAATAAACTGTAAAATGATAAAATTGAAAACACAATACAAAGAATTTTTTTGAAATACTTAAATATCTCTGTGTTTTCTCTCTTCTTTCCCCCTATTTATTTCTTATTTTTTAACTGTCAATGCAGTTATTTTATGATTAAAAATACATAAAAATCAATTTTAACTGTATTTTCTTTCTGATGCTTAATCAGCTTTGAAGTATTACACAATCATTTCGGAATACAGTAGATTTATTGAAATAAGTAGGTGCCCGATGGTTCTTGGTGACTAATAGGAATTAGTCACCCCTTGAAACTATTTCAACTCACATTTGGGCATCTCTAACCGAAAATCAATGAAATTTTAATGCAATGAACCTAGGGTGTTTTAATAACCCATCAACTTGTGCTGAGCAGGAAATTTTTTTCTCAGAGGCTGAACTCGATTCTTGTCAACAGTCAAAGATTGTTCCTTAACTGCAATTTCTCTCTCCAACTCCCGTCGAGTCTGCGAGAGATTGCTAAGGGAGGCCTCAGCTCTAGCAAGTTGTTCCTGGAGAGCTTGGATGGTTGCAGCGAGTTCGCGGCTCTCGATGATTAATCTAGAAAGATATGAAAGACATTCTTCATTCAACAAAAAGTATTTGGGCATTAAAGGTTTATAAAAGAAAAAAGTTTTACTTTGCTGTAATATGTGGAACTTATTCCTCCCCTCCTATTTAATGATATGGAATGAATCAATATTTTAATGAATTCCACTTTAGCGAAGAGTAATTAGAAAAAAGACAGGAGTAAAAATGCCAAATAGCTGGTCCGAGGAAAAATTCCTCTTCGTTACAAGCACGGATCTTCGGACCGGAAATGGTCAATCAAATCACTCTGTTCTCACTCGGAAGCCACAGCTTAAGTCACCATTGGTGACCCGGGAATAAAGGCCGTATCACACGTACACGCATTTAGAGTAATTTTCTTTCCTTCCAACGAATTCCGAACAATTTCTACCTAGTTGCCATAGCAACGGCTCCGAACAACTTTTGTGAGCAACAGTGAGATAAAAAAATGTTCCAAATAAAGGTTGCTTGAAATTCCAGCCAATAGGGTTTTTTCGGCGCCCTACGTCATAAATAAGATGACGGTAAAGATGGCAGCTTCGTCTTCGTCAAACACATCAGATATGGCGTTTAATATTTTTAAGGTGTATAATATTTGAACGGCGCTTGATATTTTAAGCAAAATGGTGCTCCAATTCTGTTTACGCCCGTCAACAAGAGCGCGAGCGAAATAAAAGAAATAATATTCGTTTTCCAAAGCAGAAAAATCTTTGAGTAATTTTTCAATGTGGAGATAAAGCGCGGTTGACGTCAGTACATGTCGTTTTGTTTACGGCAACTCTTCGCCTCAGCTGCGTGAAAAAATGTCCTAAGTGATTGCTCCAAATATACATGTGTGATAGGGCCATAACAACAACCACCTTAGTCATGACACAGAAAACCGATATAATATGACAGCATATACAAACATTACCCATATAAAGACTAATTTTTAAAATCAAACTAGAGAAACAACTAGCAATTGCATGCGCCAAATAAATCCGCCATCTCAACTAGAGACTACGAAAGACATCAGTGACAAGACATCAGTGATCAGTGATGTTGATTATTTAAACTTTTAGTTCCGACAAGATCTTTTATACCCTGTCGGAATACAGTTAGGCAAAAACTCTTAAAGGTAGTCTCTCGCCGAGAAATTAAAGCTTAAATTTAAAAATTAAACATGTTCAAGGTTTTTAAGAAAGATAAACTAAATTGCTTGAGGAATTTTTTAAAAAGAAAAGAAGTTACTATGAGAGGTATTATGCGTCACAATTCTGTGTTGAACCGGCAGTAAAACCGACGAGTCGACCACTAGCAGCGTGGCTTTTAATTCCACAATGTGGAATAAAAAGTCAAATGTGTACGATTAGCTCAGTTATTCCAAAAGTGGTCTTTACCAACCTCCAGGGGTCTATGATAACCTGCAAGTGGTCCATGTCAACGAAAAAATAATTTTGGGGTCCATGAAGTGTAAATGGGTGTCTACGATAGTGGCTTTCATTAAATTAAAGCGTGACTTGAGTTTTTTAAAAAAAATTAATCAAGTGGAAACCAGATTTTACCTATTTACCAGATTTATTTACTAAATTTAATAAGTTTAATTTGTAACTACAAGGTCATAGCATCCATTTTATTAAAAAACGATGACCATCATTTCAGCGTTAAGCTAAAGAAGTTTAAAATTAGACATCGTGAATTTTCCTAGTTACTCATGTTTATCACGGGCAATCTGCCTGAAAAATGACGTTTTAACCTACGTTCAACATTTTAATGCCTGCCAACATTTTAATTCAGATTCTAAAACTAGGTTTGAGAATTCTTTGATTGCGAAAATACCACAGTAGACAATACATTCCTATGGTCACATTGAAAATAACAGATGTCCTATTACAAGAACTGATCGGAATAGACAAAAATGGAGATCTTAAAGTTTGAAATGGATGTCAGCAATTTTAGCTTTAAAAAGACATACTTGTTATTTATACCAAACTATGGAGTAGTGAGAAAGTTTTTAATTGTTTTTCCTATTCAAAAGTAGTTTCTCACCGCGGTTGGTAATCTCCAAAACAAAAAAGAAGAAAGAAACAAAAGACTGCAGACTACTAACCCAGCAGATTTAGGGTAAGATAAAATTGATGTCAAATGTTGAAAATTTGTTATTGAAGTACCATTTTCATCCCTCCCATTAAAAACAATTGTTTGTTGCTCGTTTATTTTATGCAACAATTATTATATGTATTAATTAAATTTTAATTAATTACCATGTGTTTCTTAAGTTTTAAACACTCAACTTCATTACAGATAGAAATTTAAACCTTTAAAATAGATGGGTATCAGCTGTCTAAAAAGGTATTTAAGTTGATAAAGTTGGAAAATTCAATACGAGGTAAGCAGGAGGGGGGGAGTCTACCCAATATCGAAAACCATAATGAGGGTCTATGAGACAAAGAGTTGGGGAACCTCTGGACTAGCTGAATGGTGATTGCGAACAAAAATAAGATTAGCTGCGAGGGGCAGCAAGCGTTAAATTTATTCTTAGATGAAAGGGTAAGGAATGATCAAGGTATCCGACTACGTTCGGAAACGTGATTTTAAAAAGCGCATAAATAGATAATTTTCATGATATTTATTGTCACTCAGATTACAATACAGGCATAAAATTGTTGTAAGGACATTTTGACAAAAAAATTTATTTAAATATAATACTTTTGGCAAAAGACTAACTTAGAATAATCTTTTTTTTCCAAATGTTCTCCTTTTGCGCAAAATGATTCTATTTTACTAATATTTTGCTTGTATATAGCTCAGACCTCTCTACAGATGCTGAACTAGAATTTTTGAAAAATTAACTTTATTTTCAGAGTCCCCTCCCATTGAAATAATTATTGGCGTTTTTTTCTTAAAATTGCTCCCCTCCGTTGTCGTAAAATATGAATAAACCCACTTCTAAGTTATAGATTTCAAAAATTCTAGTTGAGCCTCTGTAGAGAGGTCTGAGCTATATACAGGCAAAATATTATTATAATAGAAGCATTATTCACAAAGGGAGAACATTTGGAAAAAAGATTGTTCTAAGTTAATTTTTGTCAAAATATTGTATTTAAATTAATTTTTTTTTGTCAAAATGTCCTTAAAACAATTTTATGCATACATTCTAATCTAAGTGACACTAAATATCAAGAAAATTATCCATTTATGCGCTTTTGCGAAATCACGGTTCCGAACGTAGTTGGATACTTTAAACCCCAGAGAGAGATTCCTTTATCATGGGACAAGAAATGAGGTAGAGAAAAAAACGGTGGCCAATCAGAGGGAAGTAGATAGCAAGATGATGAAATAAGGAACGAAACAGTAGCGGATGACGAAGAAGAGAGAGATGCACTCTTTCTCAAAACGTTACAAAAAATCGAATTTCAAAAATGCAGGGGGAAAAAGCAGAGAAAGATCACAGTACAGGTTAAAAATATTCAATTAAAAAGCGACAACAAGTTGGCTAGGAGGTGGATCACCCTCAGAAGCAACTCGAGTGCTGTTGGCGATGGACCTCATAATTTTGAATTTCAGTCAAGTGATGAGGACATGAGTCGAAACGCAATTTTCAAACTTCCACATTACGCGTATGGAGTGACTTCAAGCCTTGATAAACTTCATGTACAGTCAAGGCGGGTCTTAAGTGCATCGGACTTGAACCAATAGTTCGACAAAAACAATGCCAGCCACTATTTCAAGATCATAACCACTCGGCTACATATTTACTCACGAAGAGAAAAAGTAAAAATTAAGTATAGATAATTTTTCTCTCTAGATAATCCCTATATAAAAATTGCTCGCACAAATATCTATAAACTCGTTTTACCATTCATCCCTGACATTTTCATTCAAACTCTTTAATTTGTACTCGTGTGCAGACTTTTAATTACAGCCATAAAGGCTGCACATTTGTCTGAATTAATTCCATATAATCTGCTACACAGAATTCGTTCTTCTGTATTGAATGAATTTTATGTAGTCTTCTTGAGTACGCATACACTTTGTATAAAGTAATACAACTTTGACATTGTGAGCGAAATCTTATTGAAAATGAAAACATTTTAAAAACGGTTTTAAAAAGAAAGCTTATCTACAAAAATATTTAATTTCAGATAATAAGAAGGGATACATACGCCAAGTGAGGCTTATCTTCACACAATTCAACGTTAGGTCGTTCGTTTCGCAAGTGGAGGCGGGTTTGGGCTTTCTTTAGAGCAGGTTCTTTCTCTAAAATCTCCTTTTTCAGGAACTGAATCGTTTTTTCCGCTTCTGCTATGTCTGCGATTACCTATGGTTTTAAAAAGCAATTAATGAAAAATTTTGAATAATAGAGCTCAAAAGTACTTCCAGAGGTTTATTTAAAGTTTTAAAATTTGTAACTAATTGTACGAAAATGTTTTAAATGTTTCAGAAACTACTGTAGATAATTAAAAAACATTTAAATATCTTTAATAATGTCTAGAATTTTTTTAAGGTTTAACAATTTTAAGAATTGTTATAAAAACCACTTAAATTGACTTGCATTTTCTATTCAAAATCTCTGAAAATCATGAAATGTTTAATATACATATTTGCTGCACTAACACTTTTTCAATTTTTTTAACGTAACGGGCCAGCAAAATCTGGTCATGTATTAGATTTTCATGCTTAAAATGGATAAATGAAAACGGACGATTTTGTGACTAATGTCTCAATGTTTTTAATACTCAAGACAATTAATTGGTCATGTTTCAATAATTATTTATTTAAGTCTCTGGGGGTCCCGCAATGCGGGAGCTGGGGGTGTGTGTGTACATTATGCCACTCTTAGGTAATGAAATAAAACGAACAGCTTTATTAGAATTTGTCTTAGTTTCTTTCTCTGTCTCGTCGTCAAGGGGAAGATTACATAAAACATTGTCTTCATAAAGTTTTAAAAATTAAAAATACAAAATTCGATAAAATACAAAATTATATATATATATATATATATATATATATATATATATATATATATATATATATACATACAGTATCCCTCGTACTTTTCCCCTTGATTGACATGGTTTCTTCAATCATTGGCGCCCAGATTGACGTCACTCTCGCTTGTTAGACGTGTGCGTGCCAACGCCATACGCATGCTTTTTGCCATTTTTGCTTGATGAGCAATTGTCTTGACTTAATTGGTGAAGAAAAGAGAAAACAGTGATTGTGTCTGATGAAACAATTTTATGTGAAAGGCACGCACAAGTTAAAATTGTGAGTGAAGAAGGTTCCAGAGTATTTTCTCAACAGGCTAAGTTCATGGCGATCACATGATAAATACAATCACGTGTTATCAATAGAATTAAAAGTGGACATCAGACATGTAACTGTAGTTCTCACAGTCTAACTCAGTGGCACAACAACCTATGAGGGCCAAGGCCTACTGTGCCCCTCTCAGTTTACGAGACCTTAGGAGCTGAAGGGCATGAGAAGATGTCTTGATCATGTGGTCAGTCTAAAGCGAAACCACCAGTGTTTTAGGAAGCTTGGTACTTATTTATCGACCCACTGAAGGGATGAAAGGCTGAGAATTGGTGCTGTACTTGTAAAATTTATATAAGCTTCAAAATTCACAATTGGGTATAGACGCTCAAGTATTAAGATTCCTCAAAAAACTTTTCAAAATAAAAATAAAAAACATTTTATAACTTACCGTGTACTTTTAAAACGCGTACACTTTGCTTACCTGTGGGTGATATTGTTGTTGAAAAATATGAACTTTTTAAAAGAAAGCTTCTGCAAAAAACAAAAGTTGATAACAGCGAAGAACTGATTGGAAAACAAGGAATTGCAGGTAACGTCCGACTATGACGTCACAGGAATTTGGCCCATTTCTGTAAGGTTGTGGTTGGTATAAAAGATAATTTTCCTGTCAATGAGCTATTTCAAAGTCACCGAAAATTATGGCTATATAAAGGTATGATATCAAAAAGCTCACAATCCATAGCTACCGCCTGATCAGCCATATCAATGATAGAGGGCACTAACATGCGAAAGCATAAGCACCTAAAAAAGAGCCTCCAAGAAATTTTGATACAGGGCCCACTCAAGACTAGCTATGCCAGTGATATGTGTGGATTACTTTGCAATTATGGCCACTCTCAGCTAAAGCAACTCTTGCTGATTTTCCAAACAATGGTAAGCTCCCGGAGGCATTCAGAACCAATTTAAGGTTCGTCAAAATGTTGTAAAATACGTCATTAGTAATTTTCATGAACAGCGGACCGCTACTTTCTGTCTCAGGGACGCATAGTATTACATGCTTTATTAATCTACTTTTTTATTTCTTTTTATATTTTTAGAAACTTTCTTTAGGTCTATAAAAGGGTGTTTGTTAGAGGTATAGAAATTTAAATTGCAATAAAACAACGATGTATTATTCGATTGACATGAATTTTTTTTTATTCGAAAGATAATCTTGTGGCATTACATTTTAAATATGATTTCTGGCATAGGACTGCCACGGCTGGGTCGGATGTAGTCCAATCTGGACGTCCAATTTTCGATGACCTTTTCCAATGTTTGTGGCCGTATATCGGCAATAACACGGCGAATGTTGTCTTCCAAATGGTCAAGCGTTTGTGGCTTATCCGCATAGACCAAAGACTTTACATAGCCCCGCATAAAATAGTCTAGCGGTGTTAAATCACAAGATCTTGGAGGCCGATTCACAGGTCCAAAACGTGAAATTAGGCGGTCACCAAATGTGTCTTTCAATAAATTGATTGTGGCACGAGCTGTGTGACATGTTGCGCCGTCTTGTTGGAACCACAGCTCCTGGACATCACGATTGTTCAATTCAGGAATGAAAAAGCTAGTAATCATGGCTCTATACCGATCACCATTGACTGTAACGTTGTGGCCTTCATCGTTTTTGAAGAAGGATTCCACCAGCCCATAAAGCGCACCAAACAGTCAGTTTTTCTGGATGTAACGGTGTTTCGACATACACTTGTGGATTAGCTTCACTCCAAATGCGGCAGTTTTGTTTGTTGACGTAGCCATTCAACCAGAAGTGCGCTTCATCGCTAAACGAAATTCGCTTATGAAAATCGGGAACAACGGCAATCTCGTTTTGGGCCCATTCGACGAATCTACGCCTTGATTGATGATCGTTTTGATGAATTGCCAAACCAAACTGAGAGTAAATCACTTGACAGCTGTTAAATATGTCGCCATCTTGGAAAGTAATGCCAACTTAAACTTCTATACCCGAAAAAAAACACTCTTCATTATTAATATAATTGATTTATATAATCAAACATCATCAAAATCACTTACCAGTTGCAAATGCTTCTTCAATCTGAAGAGAGCGTCATTCAGCTCATTAGTTCTCTGCGACAATACCGATTCTATGACATCTGCTTGGTTCCTAAGATCTTTGTAACCATTCTGAAGATGTGAATTTATCTTATCTCTCAAGATCGCCGATGTGCGTAACTCATCCCTGGCATAAAAGAGCCTGTGACGAGTAAATTCAATCCATTCTTGGGGAGATGACCATCTATAATGAACCAAAATGAACATTTTTTAAGTGATGATACTTCTTCAAATAGCAGTCGGAACCTAATATACAGTTAAAAATTACGATTTAAAGTATTTTCTTTTAAAAATTTTGTTGTAAAAATAAGCTTTAAATTTATTATATTTTCCATTTCCTCTAAGAACTTACTTGAAAAAACTTTACAGAATATGTTAAGATACACACATAAATATAAATATAAATTGCAAAATACAATATAGAATATGAAAACAAAGTACAAAATACATAGTACAATCCATCTGGTGTAAAATACAATGTATAAAAGGGAAAATAGAAAATATAAAAGAGACAGTAGAAAATAGAGAGTTTAAGAAAGGAAATATATATATATATATATATATATATATATATATATATATATATATATATATATATATGCAATATATAATGCATGGCGTAAAATTTAAAATGCAAAGCATAAAATATAAGCTAAAATAATTTTTTCTACTTGAGCTGTAGTATTTTTTCATCCAAAAAAATAATAAAGACATGTGACAGTGTTTAATAGTTTTTAAGAAATATTTGAATTATTTCTGTTTAAGATAATTTGTTTTCTACTACACACAATTACATTTTTTAATTACTTAAAACATTTCTTGCTTCGGGGCATTCCACAAAAACATTTCTAGACATCCGAATCAAAAAGGACTGTTTTAAAGTTATGATTTATCGCCAAAGCTGTCTATTTGTATTTAGCTTAATTTGGTCCAATGGGCTTAATTCATGATGTTCACATAATAAAGACAAACACGTGTTCTCCATTGAATTCAAAAAAGTCATCAAACTAATCGTATTTGTGTTGTTGTATTTGTAAAACTTGGGTAAAATTTCAAATTTTATGATTTTGTAAACATGTTCAAATGTTATAAAAAATAAACTTCTCAGAAGACTTTAAAATAAAAAAAAATCTTATTTTTTGCACGTACTTTTAAATGGAATGCATTTTGTCTACCAGATGCATTATTGCTGTTGACAAATTTGTATTTTTTAAGAGAAACTTTCTGAAAAGTTCAAAAGGTGGCAACAACGAAGCGCATAAACTGATTAGCTGGAAACACGGGATTGTTTTTATCGTGTGACTTGACGTCACATGAGTGTTTGAACTGATTGGCTGAAATCACGTGGTTATCATTATCCTGTGACTATGAAGTTGCGTGAATTGAGCCATTTAGATTGCACTAAGCTGCATAATGTTTTTAATACTTATTAATTCTGATCTGCAATTCGAATGATAAAGTAGAATTGTTAGCCTAGTACCCTAAACATGTCTCATTCCGAATTTCAGATCTAATAACTTAACAACTTGAAAAGTTTGAAATATTTAAATATCCACAAAGACCCTATTGTTTTATTCAAATGGAGTTACTACTGAAAAATTTTAAGAGCTAATTTTACATCCCAAATAAAAAAGAAATCTCTTTAATTCTTAAAAGAAAAATACTTATTTGAATTTGTTATGAGGAATATATTGATAGGGGGCCGCCTTTTCCATAAGGATTACAACAGTAATTTGTATACAGACCCTGTTGTTGTTTACAAGCCGAGGAATTTCTGGGAGTGCCTCTCACCCCACCGAAAAAAGGGTGACGCATTTCCCACGCCTGGAAGAAGGCAATGTACCCATAAATACATCATGGTATGGGATGTTTTTTGGGAATTTCCCGCGTTTTGGGTGAGTTATGGACCGCGGGAAGATATCCCTCCGCTGACTTCAGACCAATCAGAAAAGCTGATTGTGTTTCGAGAAAGAGTCCTCTCCAGAATACATAGGTAAACCGCCGCGAAATATAAGCGCTTGCACGACGAATTTAGACACTCTCTGACACAAATTTTATCACCGATTTTGGTCTGACGACCCTTTGACAAATTGCCGAGGTTGGAGACTCCCGAGATGGCACACCATGTTCTCTCTCTCTCAGATCCTAATTCAGTTAAGTAATCATGTATATCTTTAGTAATTAACGTAATTTAAATGTTTTGTAAATAAATTAAGTGTTAATTTAAAGAACGGCTTTTTAATTTAGTGTCCTGTTTTATTTGTCTTTAAAAGATCTAATGTTTAAATGTAAACTATAGTGTGACGCCAAATGACAAATTAGAACCTGGGTATTATAAAATGGATAACGAAATAAATGAATCAATTTAACATTAAGTTAACCGGGCGTTGCATTAATATATATAATTTTTGAAAAAATAATTTTTGATGAAAGATATCCTCCGTTCTCGAAACTACGGTACTACTACCGAATTGTGGACCACTCTGCAAGAGTTATTGATGGGAATTGGCTCCAATGTATCTTCATATATTAGAAGAGTTCATGATAAATGTTGCGAGCTCAAGTGGAATCTAAATGATATTAAGTGGATAGCTGGGGTTTTTAAAGAGAGAAATCAGTGCATATATACTACAACCATTAGTTAGATAACTTCATCCTGAGATATATGGGGCTCGATCATCTTAGTTGCGAATAAGTTAGCATATTATGATGTCTGATGATGAGTCTTCTCAAATTACATGGAAACCAATGTGAAATCGATCGAGAGTGTGCTACCAACCAAAATATATTGAGAAAAAGCGTGCCACTATATCTCCTGATGTAAAATGGTGTCTCTTATCACAAAATTGCTTTAAATAGTCTTGAGTACAATTTTTATAGCTCAAAGGTAAATTGATGACATCCTGCATTCTCTCATTTAAACTGCTCTTCAAGTCACGTCCTCACGGGACCATTTTTTATCAGGACAATGTCAGGCCTTTGGACTACTAGCAAATATTTCGATTGCATTCATACTGCACAAATCAACCATCTGTATTATATTAACAAAAATTGTTTATTAAAGATAAAGAGACTTTTATGGATTTTCATTATCTGCGCAAAATTAAGAAACAACTTACTTGTTTGGAATTCTTTGTGGTCCCGTGTAGAAGGCTATCTGTTCAGAAGACGTATTCTGCATATGAGCACAGATGGTATCTATGTTGTAGGCCTCCCACTTATCGCTCCAGTCTCGTTCTAACTCTAGCTTAGACTGTTCGTCCCTCCTACGGTAAAGTTAAGATGGGAGTTATAATACAATGAATTAATTGGTACTTACGCAATTACCGCAACCTATTGGCGACATTATAAGAAACGAAGCACCTGGTTGCCAATTCAGCGCGTACGACACATAGGAAATGGGGGTTGTCAACTTGGAGAGTTATTTATGAAGTTGGCGATTCTTGCGATAATACGTAAGTACCAATTAATTTAATTCCGAAATATACACTCAGGAACATTGAAAATAGCGACCCAAGAAGGAAGCTAAGTACAATCGCGAAACTTTGAAAATAAGTACAGCGTAATGTGATATGCAAATGATCCAAGTTTTGTGCCAATATGCATGCTCATACACGCTGAGGTGGCGCTACAATCAGGAAAAGGGTGCTATATAAGCCAGCGCAAATTCGAAGATTCATAAACGTGACGATTACCCGCCGATTGTAGGAAGATTTTGGTAAGCGAAACATACCAGGTAAACGGGCTAGAAGACATTTCTCACAGTTAAGCGAGTTTGAGAGAGGCCTGATCATTGGGAGGAAAACAGCAGGCTGGTCGACGCGCTGTGTTGCTGGCCAGGTGGATCGTTCGGAGTGTGCCGTTATAAATTGTTGGGAGCAGTGGACACCAGAAGGTACCCACACGCGGAAAACCGGGTCTGGAGTGACCAGGAAGACCACGAGGAGAGAGGTCGAAGGATCGTGCGGCAAGCACTTGTGGACCCCACAGTGACTCGTTCAACGATACGAGCAGACGTAGGCGTAGCAATTGTTCCACAAACAATTTCCAGACACCTTGCAGAAGCAAATCTTAAATCCAAGCGCCCTTTCCGTGCACTCCCTTCAACACCGGAACATCGGCAACTGTGTCTACAGTGGGGCCAAGCCAGATCAATGTGGAATGTCACAGATTGGCCAAAGGTTGTGTTTAGTGATGAATCCCGGTTTGTTTGGGGGACAGATGATAACCGTGTACGGGTGTGGAGGCGCCCTGGTGAGCGGTACAATCCCCCCCCTGTTCTACGTCACACTGCCCACACAGCTGGTGTAATGGTGTGGGAGACCATAGCCTATGATAGCCGGTCCCCTTTAATTGTGATGCGGGGAACCTTAACGGGCCAACATTACGTTGATGATATTCTTCGACCCCATGTAGGACCTTTCCTAAATGGTCTCTCAGGGGCAATTTTCCAGCAAGATAATGCTCGTCCGCATACAGCAAGAGTTGCTCAAAACTTCCTACGTCATTGTCAGACTCTTCCATGGCCGGCCCGCTCCCCCGATTTATCCCCTGTAGAGCACGTGTGGGATCAGCTAAAACGGCAGATGCCATCGTGTCACTCTTTACATGATTTAGAGTTGTCTGTTCAAGATTTGTGGGCCCATCTGCCTCTGGACAACATAAGGTGTCTAATCAACTCAATGCCGGACCGTGTGGCGGCATGTATTGCAGCTGGAGGTGGTCCAACGCGCTATTGAAGTTGCCCAGTATTTGTGTCGTTGCACACCCTGTATTCGTTTAATTGTCTTGTTTTTGAGATCAAGTGAATCTCTCATCTGTGTCATTATGTGTATTAACTTTCATTTCAATCTGATGCTTTCTTCTTGGGTCGCTATTTTGAATGTTCCTGAGTGTATAAACAATAGTCAACTTATATAATATAATATGTGTTCATGAAAATTTACGTTATTTAGATATAAATTCATTAAAATGCGTTTTGTTTCTAAAAACCATTTAATTGTTTTCTTATTTTTATTACAGTGGTTTTTAATTTATTTTTATTTATTTTGTCTATGCTAGTAACTTACCTGATTTGGTTCTCCAATTCGGCAAGGATCATCTTTGTAAGATCTTTATAAGTTTGAACGATTTCGATTTCCTATAAAACATAATAAAAGTGAACCTGAACAATGTAAAAAAAAAGCTTTTCTACTATTAATTAAAACATGCATATATGCATAGCAGAAGTATTAAGATTTAAATAATAACGTAAAATAATAAAACCCTCTATCTCTTAATTAACAATTATATGAAATAATAAGATTTTCAAATTAATAATTATGGATAAATTATTAATGCCTCAATTAAGAGAAATCAATCTTCACTAAATTAAACTAATAATAATATTTTAAAAATGCACACAAAAATATATTTTTTAAATGGGAAATTAATGTCAAATGTATAATTATTTCGTACAAAAGAAAAGTAAGGGGGAAGCACGAAAAGAGATTAAACAAAAATCATTTTAGCTTTAAATTAAAACAAATCCATCCGATTGAAATTGTAACGTAAAACTAAATTAACATAAAATATAACTCTAAAGCTAGCCATAGATATTACTGCCTAAAACGTTTTTTATTTTTTTTGTAAAAGTCGTGCAGAGAATTGCAGGATTCATATAACGTATAAACATACGAATATCTAATGATTGTATGCTTAATCGTAATCTTGTAGATGTACATATATATATATATATATATATATAGAACACAATTATAATTAAATTTCCCTCTATTAAAAAAGTATCTTGCCTCTAAAACAAAAAAGTCGATTGTCACGAAGTTTAATTTCTAAAGTATTCACGAAGTGTGCTAAAAGCATTCTGAAGTATCTCTCTTTATAGTTAAAAATGTCATCTAGGTGGCATTTTGAGTAGAAAAATTGTAAATTAAATATAGGAAGTAAGCCACACACGGAATGCATGAACACAATTCGGACATTTGTTAAATAGTTTGTGATCACTATCTCTAATAATTATTTTGTATATTTTTCAAGCTTTCAGGATAGGGCGATAACCTTTTTGGATGTATCTCAGTAAGTTTTCTTAATATTATTCCTTCTAATTACAGAATCAATACAAAACAAATCGATATTACTTCTTTTTGAGATAAATTATGAGTACTTTTTTTCACTTAAACTATTCCACTTGGCCTATTTTGTTCTACTATGACTTATATTTCGGAGTTATTGTTACTATGCAAATAGTATATTATTTTATAACCATCGCTAACGCACACACCTACCGCGAACTTCCATTTACTGTAAAATCCGGCTTATAACTCGCACCTATATTTTCAAGCTAAAATTTTTAATTTTTAGGTATAATGTACATACGCAACATTTATGTTTTGAAGTCATTTATTCGAGGTATTACTAAAAGCTTTAGAAAAAAATAGTATATTTCTAGAACTACAAACCTATAAGTTCATAAAGAATGTCATTTCTTTTAAATAAACCGTGTTCTGATCTATGTAGAAACCTAATTTATTTCTATTCTTATACATTTTTATATTTTTAAAGGTTTCATTTTCATACCCAGTGTATAACGCGCAATCGTAAATTTCGGTCTTATTTTTTAGGTTAAAAGTAGTGCACTTTATTTGCTGGATTTAGGGTAATTAAAACTTGGAAAAAGATAAGCCAAACGCCAGTGTAACGCCAAAAATGCGTAAACGGAAATGGGCAAAGTACATTCCTTTGACTGAAAAGTAAACAATTGTGTCTTTAAAGAAACTATGAAGTAACTAAAATTCTTAAGCAATGGCATAAAATTGAGTTCAATTACCCGATGTAATTCATCTTGGACACGATCATGCACCAAATCAGATGATATCCGTTGGTCTCTAAGGTCCAAACTTTCCTGTCCAACAATAAGACTCATCTGCACTTCATTCAGAGTATTCTCCAATCTTTTTTTCTCTGAATGCAACTTCTTTATTTCGGTGGTGAGTTGCTCAAGAGTTTTTTCCAAATCTTTTTGGCAGTCGAAAATCTGTTTAGCCCTATCGGCAATCTTTTTTGTCACATCTTCTTGCACAGTATCTGTTAGAAGTCGCTTTTCTTTCGCCAACTGTTTACTTTGCTGGCACACTCTAGATTTTTGTACACAAATTAAATGAAACTAAAGTTAGAAGTACAACAAAACGTTTTGTAATCGAATTAAAAAAAAACAAGATTTTAATTTTGAATCCTTTTCGAAATATTCAGCAAGATAATGTGAGGTTTATATAAAATTTAGAAAACTTTATATTTGTTTTCTGATTGTTTGTATCTTCTGTACTTACGTCGACCAATATCGTCAAATCAAAAGGCATCGCCAAATGCTGAAATATGTAGGCAATACTCGAAAAAATGTCCACGTATGTTCGAACACAATTATAATAATGACGAAAACATTCTTTTAATTGGCAACGTCTTTTGATTTGGTGATATTAGACGACGGTGTAATGTATAAATATTAATAATTCTGCTTGGTCTTAATTGCTGATGTTAGTTTTCTTATATTTACTAATAATTCGTTCTTTTAAAATTAAATTCCCTTTTGGAAATTATTTTGAATAAAGTTAAATAGAGTAGGTGGAATTTACGAAATCTTGCGAATTTTTTTATTACTTTATTGACAGTTATTTTTAATGACGTAATTACTTGAAAAATTTAACTATTTACTACAGCAATAAATGAATGTATTTGATAAGAGTTGCATTCATTTATTAAAGTGACAGAATGCAAAATGAATGTAGAACTTTAAGGAGCATTGCAAAATACATATGGGTGTATGTATTATTTCCAATATCAGTGATTTTTAGTTGTTTTTTATCATTGGGGATTTATCTTGAGGAAAATAATGCTCCATGTTGAGATGAATTTTTATAATCATGCAATCATTTCCTCAGAAATTAAAAACCATTTTTAAGCTCTATTGTACCTGGAATAGACTGTCAGAGGTAAAGAAATTTTAGTGATAGTTAAAGATAGTAAACAGTTGGAAATGGGAAGCTATATATATATATATATATATATATATATATATATATGTTTAATCAGAATCAGACTTAATTTTAAAAAGGAACTTTATTCAATCATTTCTACATATCTTCTTACGCTTAGAGAGGAAAAAGTATGCCACGCGGGGTGTTTTAAGTGGGTTAACACTTAAAACACAGATGCGTTAAGTGTCGCGGATTTTATGATTGTACTTGAAAGTTAATGCTGACATATATGGCTACTAAATCTAATAATTTGGAATTAGACATGTTTATTGGCTATGCCATATGTTCTGAAGAAATAAATGGGTGATTAGTTTGATACTTGAAGATGATATGAAAAAGATGAGTGCTAGATAGGGAATTTAATTTTTAATCAAATTTAATTATCCTTACATTTGCCCCCCCCCCAATTTTAAAAGGGAATCATGGCGTGGTTTTTCTCTCTTTACAAACTTAATCAATCTTCAACAAAAGCAAAACAATGCTTAACATCTTTTGGAAACGCATATTACACATAGTAGAAATATTTAAGTAATAAGAATACAAAATCACACACACACACACACACAAATGCTCTAAAATAAACGAAACTATTACAACAAACACAGTAATGACACTTCCAAAATATTAATTGATAAAAAAGGATTTCCGTACATATAACTGAAGATTAGCTTTTTCAAATCTATTCCACATCCAGAATAAGAGCTCGGGTTTCCTCCTATTCCTTCAGTATAATAGATTCGTATTATAGCTAGCATATAATGCATTAAAAAAAATTTTATTGGAAAATAATATCATATCAAACAATAAGAGAGTAAATATAAAAATACATGATATCATACAAATATTAAAATAATAATTTTGTATAAAAATCTACTCCGGAGCCATTGTTACACAAAATTTTGCATATATGAAATACATTTTTTAAAAAGAAAAAAATATATAAACACTAATAAAATGACATTATTAATAATATGAAAACGGTATACAACAACTTATATGCACTGTTCAACACAAAAAACAATATTTTATTTCATATGCGTTATAAAATATAAGAATATAAAAATATAAAAATTATAAGAATATATATATATATAGGAATAAAAGAATATAAGAATATAAAAGCTCTCTTTTTTTTTATTATTTTTGAGTCAGAAAAGTGGATTCACTTCTATAATCACCTTTAGTATTTATGAAAATTTTCACAGTATTCACTGTAGTTTAACAATATTGCATACGATTATTTTGAATCGCTCCGTAACCTTCTAAATATTCGTTTCATAGACAAAATTCTTTACTTTCTCTTACATCACATATTAATTAATATAAACTATATCACACTACTTATTTTTGAACACATCGCTCTGAGAAATCTGCGTGATCAAATCACAGATGTTCAGGAATGCTAATAATAAAACAATAAGAGGTGTACATATCAAACTAAACACATTTGTCCTCTTAATGTTTCAAGACATAATACAAAATTATAATATGGTTGTATTCTCCCTTATCCACTGTATAATATTCAAAAATATGCTTCAAGTTATTAAATTAATTTTAAATTTAGATAAGAAAATTTTGAGAAATAGTGAATCTTGATATATAGCCGGTATATCAAAACACACAATTTCAAAATGAAAAAAAATAAATGGCAAGCAAAAAGGTTACTGCTGAATAAATAATTATCAAGACACTAAATTCAGTGGAGAAAAAAGAATGCAACGTGACTTTACTTTTGTTTCTTATAAAAATCAATATCACTAGTATTAGTACATTAGTCATTTTTCTAAAAACTTAATTTATATGTTTCAATTTTTAAAACACCAATTTCTTTCATAAATGTTAACTCATTCGACATCTTAAGATAAAATTAGGAGAAGTACATTAAAATGTCTTTAAAATTTTGTATAATAAAACACATACACTCTGCTTTCTCAATTAAAGTATAAACAATATCTCCTTTAATACAAAATATACTACAAAAGTTAAATATTATATTATATTACTCTTCTCCGAAAAGTTTTGTTTAGCAGAACTCAGTTACTTCAGTATTACGTAAGAGGTTTCTTTTAGTTATTTTCTTATTCTCTTTATTATGGATATTTTGTTGAATGTAATTCAACTGAAAATTTTCAGATGGATGAAAATGTCTTAAGCGGACTGAATAAACCAATTCAGTATCAGTTTTATTAAGGGTATTGGGTATATCTATTTCAAATAATATATCTCTTCTTACGCTAAGAGCAGAGAGGAAAATTACACCACGGGGTGTTTTAAGTGGGTTAACACTTAAAATACAGATGCGGTAAGTGTTGCGGATTTTATGATTGTACTTGAAAGTTAATGCTGACATATAGGGCTATTAAATCTAAAAAGATGAGTTAAGTGCTAGATAGGGAATTTAATTTATAATTTAATTTAATTATCCTTACACGCACACACACACATATATATATGATTTGATATTACGCAAATAAAATCTTACTTTTAGCTTTGGAAGAAATTATCAGCAACGAATTTAAATCAATTGATGCTAATTTGGAAGAAAAAACTTTTTTAAAGGGAATAGTAAATGCGGGATTTAGCTCTATTAATATAACTTTAGTGCAAGTAATATCTTCTTTTACAATAGTTTTCCCTACCCATAATTAAAAATATTTTGTAGTTACCCACAAAAAATAGCGATTTTTTAAAGAGTGAAAATAACAGTATATATATATATGTATATAGACATATATAGACACACACACACACACATATGTACACACATATATATATATATATATATATATATATATATATATATATATATATAAATATATATATATAAAGGAGAAAAGCGACTCACTCACTCACTGACTAATCACGATATCTCCGGAACTATTAAACCTACAGATTTGAAATTTGGTAGGTAGGTTCCCTTCATGGAGTAGACGTCAGCTAAGAACGGATTTTGCAAAGATCGAAACAAAAGGGGCGTTACAGGGTTTAAAGGGCGTTATAGATAATTATTTCTATTATTAAACTATTAAATGTACTGTCTTGAAAAAATTGGTACACAGATTTCTTTCATAAAGTAGATATTCTCTATATAATGATTTTTACGAAAATCGACCTCCAAGGGCGTTGAGGGCGCTTAAGGGGCGTTATGCATGATTATTTCCATTTTTAAACTATTAGGCGTACAGTCTAGAAATTTGGTATATAAGCGGATTCCTTTCATAGAGTAGAGATCCGCTACAAAATGAGTTTTGTCCAAATCGACTCCCAAGTGGCGTTGTAGAGAATTAAGGGGCGTTATAAGTAATTATCTCCTTTTTTAAACTATCAGACGTAAAATCTTGAAATTGAGTAAGCAGATTCCATTCATTGAGTAGAGATCTGCTATAAGATGGGTTTTGTGAAAATCACTTCCTAAGTGGCGTTGCGGTGGCTTAAGGGGCCTTATAGATAATTATTTCCATTTTTTAAAGTTATTAGACGTACAGTCTTAAAATTTGGTATATATATATATAAGCGGATTCCTTTTATGGTGTAGAGATCCGCTACCAAACAGTTTTGGGGGAAATTGATCCCCAAGGGTCACTGAGGGGCATTAGGGGGCGTAATAGATAAATGTTGCCGCTTTTCAATTAATAGACCTACCTGCTTGAAAATTAGAAGGTATGTTCCGTTCAAGGAATAGAGTTCCTTTTACAAAGAGTTTTTCGAAAACGGACCCCCAAAGGAGTGGAGTTGCGAGGGATTAAGGCGTGTTATAGAAAATTCCTGTTTTGGAATTTAACCCATTTACTTGAAACTTGTTGAGCACGTTTCTTTAATTGAATAGAGTTCCACTAAGAAGGGATTTTACGAAAATCAACTCCAGGGGGAAGCAGGGAGAGTTTTTGATGCGTATTGATAGACAAAATTCCCGTTTTCGAACTGCTAAGACTATAATAATAAAATTTGGTTTGCATGCTTCTTTTGTTGAATCGAAATCCGCTAAGAATGCTTTCAACGAGGTATTGATGATAAAAATTCCGTTTTTGCTCTGTTAGATTTAGGCTTGAAATTTAGCATTCATATTTATTTTATGGAGTAGAGATCCACTGAGGGTTGCTTTGGTGGAAATACACTTGATTATTAGGTTAAGGGAGCGAAAAAAATCTTCCTACTTCTATTTTAGTTATGAATAGAAATTAGATATTTTAATTTATTCCCTTTTTATATCAAAAGGCGAGAGTTACAGCTATACATATATTTTTCAATATAATCGAATTCTTAATGGTAGATATCAATAATTCATATACTATATGTAAAGAGTATACATTTATGCAACATCGTGAAATACCCAGTGAAGGCAGGTGGGTAATGGCTAGTATATATATATATATATATATATATTTAAAAAATCTTATGTTGTCTGAAATATTAAATAATATAGTAATTATTATTTACCTAAACCATTCAGCTCTTGAAATATCGGATTGATTAAAACGCCGTTGATTGTTCCTGTACCATTCTTCAGTGCTGAAGATTTGGGGTGTTGTTGTATTCATTGTTTCATTCAAAAAGTATAATCTAAAATACATTCCAATTATTTAAAAATAAAAATATTAGTACTTACGTATTATACCGTTGACCAATTTCCCCAAATTAAGACTTCGCCCAATGCTGTCATCCTTACTATTATGTTCGAACATGTGTGGAAATGGTTTCCACTATTGGTGCATTATTCCTCTTTTGTTTGTGAATACTATGGTAGCTTTTAGAGACGACTTTTGATTTGACGATGTTTATTGATTTGATAAAATTCGTCGACTGTATTATACGTAAGCACGAAAAAGTGAAACAGTACCATTTTATATGATAATAGTGAGAAATTTAATACAGTCAATTATTCTCAATTAGCTTGTTCCAATTAAGAAAGAATGTACTTTACTATTTCTCTCGCTGGCGCAGGTTATAGTCTCCGCAAATGATACAACTGATGCCAAACGGAATATTTTAAATTGTGTGGAAATTAATTGAAAATGTTTTTAGAATTAACATTTATTAACATTTTTATGAGTTTATTGTGTGTTGTCGTCAATAAAGTCTGATTAGCAAGATTTGTGCTGACGAAATGGAAAAGTGCGAAAGAGGAATATTAGATTTCTATCAGTTACGGAGATTATTCCCTGACATTGTGGTCAAAAAGTTATAGGTTATTTTTAAAAGAGAGAAAAAAATTTGTGTACATTTCAGTATTGTACTTACGTATTATCGCAACCTAGTAACTACATTATATGAATCGAAGCACATGATTGCCAACGCATACGACACATGTGAAATTGGGGTTGCCAACTTCGCGAGCTATCCTGAACGTTGGCGATTGTTGCGATAATACGTAAGTTCCCTATATCTTATAATCGATTGGTTTTCTTTTGCAAAACTTTTAAATGGAAACATTTTTGAAAACATGCCAACAAAAAGCCAAATTCCACAGAAATACTTCTGGGGATAAACAAGACAGCCACGCACCTGTCATAAAAATTATATGTATCTTTCAACTATTTCCTTAACACCTGTGTTCGTGTATTAATTACTATAATACATCAATGAACTATTAAATATTTGCATAATTTTTGTATCAGTTTTACTTTAATGCAATATTAATAATATATATATAAGCAAATTTTATCATTGTTATAATTTTTCTAATAAAATAAGTTCATTATTGATGAAAGCAAACATTTGAAAAATTGTTAAATACCATTATTTATAACCAAAATAATATCTCCTTTGGCGGGTTATTAAGGTACACATTTGCCAATTTTCTTCAAAATAAGGCTTTAGAATTTTTAAGCACTTTCTTAATGCATAAAAATTTTGAAGATGTCTCAAAATAAATTTTTTGTCTTCATATTTGAGAAATATCATTGTATTTTATAATAGCAACATTAGAATACAATAAAGGCATTTTATTAAACACATAAATACGGATTTAAAAATCTATTAAGTACTATTTTTAAAATAAGACATGTGATTGCATATAATTGCAAATATAAACTGTATTATAGATATAAACAGCAATGTAAAACATTAGTAAATTATTAAATTAGAATAAAGAGTTAATTGTCATTACCATTTTTAAAATGATACATACATTTTAAGTAATTATTCATACAATAATTTGCATTAGCCCTAAGCGGTTAAAGTGTAGTGTAGGGGGGGCACTTAGCGCAGTCCTTTTTTTGGTGACTAAAAGCGGTCGCCAAGGTTCTTTTTTCGGAATTATTTATCATTTATTTTAGAATGAATTCGATATCTCACCATGACATTTAGATAAAAATCGCCAAATCCAAAGTGCCCCCCTCCCCTATACTACACTTGAGCCAACTGAGCATAACATATTGAAACCATAGCTGAGAAAAATACTGTGCTCACATTTTTCCATTTAAAATCTAAAGAATTAGCTTAATATTATGTGATACTATTAACACAATTTATAGAGCTGTGGGTATGTACTATACTTTTATTGATACTATAAAGGCTAAGATAATTATAAAATATACTATAAACTTTAAAAAATTTTATTCAACTGCTCTGAACATTTCGCTTTGACAAGTTTTACTTACGTTATTTTATTACTAAATTATTAATGTAATAGATTAAATTCTCGTAGAGAAAAAATTATTTTTAAAACTAATTTAGCATAATAATGTATGAATACTATTTTTGAAAATGAGCTCTTACATGTGAAATGTGTATAAGGTAAAAAAATTTCTTACTTCCAGTAAATGGGAGGACATATGAAGTAATAACAACCTGAGAGTATCCCTTTCAATTTGGCTGGCTTAGTATCAATATCGTTGCTATGGTTTCAAAGTTTTTGTATGGCCTGACTGACTCTATCATTTGCACACCTTGTAGTTGAACGTGTTGGACAATATCGACATGCTCGTAATATAAATTAAAAAAGATAATGCATCAGAAGAATTGAAGGAGAGTAATAAATTATTTCAAGTGTAAAATGTTACATTATTTTAACTATTCTTTTGCGGAAAGTTTCATAGGCTGACGAAAGTTTTAAAAATCTTCCTTTTGCATGTAGAGGAAATTTATATCTTATCTTTTTTTCTTGGTAACATTTTTTGCATTTTTAAAAGTATAATTAAAATGAACTTAATTATTATCTATTAATTATTGATTAATTGAACATTAATTGGTTTCTTATTCGTTAATAAATTGGTAATTAATTTGTGCATGTATTAATATTTTGATAATAATATAATTCTTATTTGTCAAGTATTATTTTTAGCAGACGATTTTTATTTTGTAGTTTATTTCTTGGCTAATGTAAAATGTTTTCTGGCAATAGAATAGAATTTCAGTTAGTGAATGTGCTGTAAATAAAATGTTAGTTTGGAAGAAATTCTGAATTAATATTTGTCTCATATTTATCACTAATTCCACTTAACTGATTCACACCCTCTACTAATAAATCTACACGTATATGTAAAAATTTAACTGTTTGACTTATGTTTTTTCCTGTAAAATTAAGATTATGGAATATAAAAAAAGATGTATTTTTGTGGGTGTGTTTTTATTTTATAAGAAACGAATTTTATTTAATATATTATGAAACGTCAACGTTACAATGCGGTAAATTAAAAAAGAGTGTTTAAATATCGAATTTGATCCTTATTGTCAGGTGTTGATTCTCTACCTGATTATTATCTTTCTTTTTGATGTATTTTAGAAACTTAAAGTTGCCAATGGAAACAGTGGAGTTTTTGTTGTTATAAATAGTGTGGGAATAAAAATGGCTTTAAATTGCTATTCGTGAGTTTTAGAGAATTAATTACTGCTAAATAACTAGTTAATTCATATTTATTAAGAGTTTTACGCCCTTTTCTGCCTTTTTGAAAGTTATTTTTGTAATGTTAAATCAATACATTAAACTAATTCTCCTGATTCGATATTTCAACTGGAATAGTTATCAATAAGTTGCGGTGTAGACTGATTAAAACTTTTAAAAGAATCTATGTCGTTATAGATCATACAAGAAAAATAAATGCTTATGTAGCTCTCACACTGATGTATGTGTTTTATTTGACTATTTAAATTATACAATAGTTATTAATATATTTGAAAATTATATTCCATATTATTATCGTCTGCTTTGATTCAATAATTCATGTAGCTCTAATTTATCTTATTTCTAATTTATTTACTAATATAATCGTCTGTTGTAAAAGTTTTATTGTTTGAAGTTGTCATCTTTTGTATTATTCTAAATATGTTTTTTCTCTGTCGGAAAAAAGAATTAAGTGCAATTAACGCTGGTTAAACTTAATAAAGTATTTAATTCTTGTATATTTCCCGAGATATAATAATTCCTCTGGAGATCTTTTTGAATATTTAAGTGATTATAACAATAAAAGACGTCCGTGGAATAATCTTTTTTAGCTGTTATTATTCACATATAACATGAGATGCTAGTTCGGGTGTCGATTTCGTGAACAAGCCATGGTTTACAATAAGGAGGCGTATTGATTCCATTTATCTCAGAACCTTAACACAAGAAAAAAATAGAAAAGATGAACAGAAATAGAAAACACACACATACTTTCATACCTCAAAATCAGGAGTATACTTAGTGATTTGCAATTTGACACGATTCTAAGCATTCAGTTGTTGAACATTTTCTTTGTGAACTCAAAATATTTTTCACTTGAAGAACAATTTTTTACTTAGAACCAAAAGCGGAAAGCAGAATACACGCAATTTTCTCTCTTCAAGCAATTAAATCTCCAGCAATGACATTCAACAAATTACAAAATAGCTGTAAATGTATCTTTACAGTTGTCTCTTTTCGATTTTTTCATAATTCCGAAGAAGTTTGTCAAATAAGGTCCATTACAAATTTCTCAACTTCCATCCTCTCAAAAATTGACAAATTTGTAAAGTAGTGCAGAGTGCCACCGAGAATTGTACCGCGTGCAATACATTGCCAATCTCTGCCCTTAAGCCCTCACTACATGGAGAAACGTCGCAAATACCGCCAAAAATAGCCAACAGTGGTAACTGTTACAGCGCATTTACAAACCTAATAATCTTGCTTGGGGATGGAATGATAGTATTTGGCGATGTATTTTGATTTGTAGAATTCGGTCGATGGTATAGTATGTACGTTTTGTTTTTTTAAAAGTGGCTAAGGTTCAACTCGGTGTTAAATAATATATCCAAAAGCCTAAAACATTTTTTTGAAATGATAGACCAATAGTTATTAATTATAAGACCATGAAGCTAAAAGCGGCACTTAAAAAATGCGCCAAATTCTGTTCCAGTATTGTGTATGTGGAGAATATATCATTGCATAATATTGCCGACGTTAGTGTTGGTGACAACTAGAAAAAGCAGTTCCGTGACTTTCCTAAATTTAAGAACTTTTGCAACAGAAGAAAAGGTGACTTGTATATTTCAAACATTTTTATATGTGTGTATTGTGTTTCTGCTAATGCCACCCAATCGATCGTGTCAAATCGAGGTCCAAGAAATTCATCACGGCCTGGCTCTAGTTTACGTTTGTCATTAATCGCAGCTTTAAGCACCATGCAAATAACAGTAAGTTTTTGGCTCCGTTCCACCCCAATTTTAAGGGAAGACACCCTAGTGAGAGGTCAGAGGACCTTCCACTTCTCTTTCTCTTCCACTTCTCTTTCTCTTCCACCAACCTCACGAGAGAGTAATATTTGGCTCGACCAATATTATTCAAATTGCCACCCTGCCGCAAAAGCACTATACATTTAAAAAAATTAACAAATATCCTTCTCCTGGATTCGAAACCAAGTATTACGACATAGCAGTTAACATTTATAACCACTGTACCATTTGGGGAACTAAAATATTTTTATGGTGATAGCATATGGGGGTTGAGTGGTTTGATCAATTTTTGTTCCAGTATTTATTAATTTAAAGTTGACTATTTTCGTTATAAACAATAATTATTGGTTATAATTATTAATTATAAACAAACTCGTTCTTTAACCCCTTCAATGGATATGTAAGTGCATGCATGTGTTCTGAATTCTTCAGAATACCTTTCTTTTTGGCGATATGATGACGGATGTCCCATGACTTTGGAGTTTTATTTATTCCTATTAAGAGTTTGGTTGACACTGAAATGAATGTTTTGAGTGTCATTCATTATCTTATACAATATTTAAAAAAATATAATAATTAATTGTTAATATCGGGTAAGTTCTACCATTTTTGGATATCCATATTTGCAACGGAATCGACACCATATATGACATTGTAATGACCGAAATCGTAGGTCATTCAAACTTGTGTGGATACTTATATAAATACATTATGTCTCACACAGTTTTTCATCCAAAAACACTTAGGGGGTGTAACATGGAAGGCGAGAAGGAGCATGTGAGGCATTGTTTGTTATTCGAATTCGATAAAAAGACTACGCAGCATCTCACAATTTTGTCAAGTGCATGGGAAGGATGTGATAGTCGAAAGCACGTGTCGTCGACGATTTCGTAAATTTAGAGATAGAGACAGAAGCTGCCAAGATCAAACTAGGGAGTGGATGGCCATCACACGTTGGAGACCAAGCTATAAGGAGCAACCCGAACCCATCCATGCAAGAATTAGTGGAGACTTTCAACGTACTCCAGATAACAGTCGAGAGACGACTGGATAACTTGGTTTTTACAAGAAAGGTGGATTCTTTGGTTCCACAAAACCTGACAGCTAAGCAACGGATGACCGAATCTCCACCTGTGGTTTTTTTTGCTTTCTCATCTCAAGAATGACCCATTCTTGGCACAAATTGTGACAGGAAAGGAGAAGTGGATTATGTACCATAACATAAAGCGTCTTAGTACTGTGTGTCGCCCTTTTGATCCGTCTGCATTGACTTCGAAAGTAGAACTTCATTCCAGGAAGATGTTATTGAGCGTGTGGTGAGATGTGCGGGGAATAACTCCCTGGGAGGTACTGTCACTCAACTAAATCATCAATGCTGCCTTTTACTGTCTACAGTTAGACAGACTGCATTAAAATGTGATAATAAAGCGGCCAGGTCTCATCAATTGTTGTGGTGTTATTCTTCATCAAGATGCATCCAGGCCACATGCTACTGTTATCACTCACCAAAAGTTAATGGGCTTTGGTTGGGAGGTTTTACACCATCTCCTTATTATTCTGGCTTGGTACCAACTAACTATCACTTATTTCCGGCGTTGAACAATTCCTTCGGTCAGAAAATCTTTGATGATCTGTGAAAACTGCCACCCAAGACTTTTTGGACTCAAAACCACCGGAATTTAAAAATCTCCGTAGGATTCATCTCCTACCAGAATGATGAGAAGTCGTTGAAAGCAATGGGGATTACGCACAATCATGGTGTAACGTTTGAAAGAATAACGGTAGCGTATTCTTGGTTAATTTAAATATGGAATTTATTTACGTCACAACTATTGAAAATTATTTACTAAATGATACATTAAAGTTATTAAATTTAATTATACATTGTTAGAGTCCAATATTTTGTGAGAGGAGGATTCGTTCGTCACCGCTCTCGTGCAAGTTCAAAGCATCTCTCCCCTCATCTTCCGGTCGACGAGCTAGATTCCTCGGGGGTCAAAAAGGGGTTGCGTTGCAGGTGCAAGATGCACGTGTGGGTGTCGGGACCACAAAGAAACCGACTAGATGTTGATGTTTTCGAGAAGTGACGTTACAGCTCTCGCCCTCTCTTATAGAACTTTTCCGTTGAGAAAAGTTTAATGGAATGACGATGAGACAACTGACTGATTACCGACACATCCCTTCATCAAGCACCACTATATTTCTGAGCTGCAATTTTAACTACTAAAGAAAATACTGAACTAAATTTGGAATTACTTATTTCTAGTGAGTGAGTGTTCTTGCTAGGGAACTTACACAAATCCATATTACGAAAATGATCAATAGCAATGTAAGAAAACATACTATAACATTAAATAAAAATACAAACACTCCTATCACAATGCCTATTATCAATTATACTAACAACATGTTATATCAAATGCTAGTGTAAGACCTTACACATAAAATATTCTTCACCACAATACTTAATAAAAATTATACTAACGACATGTTGATATGATATGCGAAGTGTACAACCTTACACACAAAATATTTTTTACAATATGCCTCTTGCGTAAACTAAATACTCATGTATATTTTAAAACCCTATACACAAAATTAAGCATATTAATACATTTGCTTTTCATGGTTTTATCTTTTGACACGCATCTCCATTCGATATGATATACAGTACTAATAAATAAATCAAATTAATACAATTATTAACCTTTAACTAAAAAAAAACATTATAAACAACAATTATTATTCATGAGCAAGAAAACATTGTTAACAATTCCTAATTATCTATCACCGATCTGCTGAGACTATCTGCATTTTTGTGACTTCTACCCGACCGATGTACAATTTTAAAATTATATGGTTGCAAAGCCAAAGCCCATCGCATCAATCTAGGGTTAGAACTAACGTTTCTATTCAACCACACCAACGGGTTGTGATCGGTCATAACTAAAAATGAATTTCCATCTAAGTAATAATGTAAACCTTTTAATTGCGAAAACAATACTAGCACATTCCTTCTCTGTCGTACAATAACGCTTCTCTACCTCTGAAATTTTCTTACTCGGGTAAAGGATTGGATGCTCCTCACCTTGTTCATTTAATTGAGTTAAAACTGCTCCCATACCTGCGTTTGAAGCGTCCGTTTGAACAATGAATTCTCGTTCAAAATTTGGCGCGTACAAGACGGGCTTATCAATTAGTTTACCTTTTAGTTCTCGAAATGCATTTTCACACTCGGTCGTCCACGTAATTTCTCCCTTCTTTGCTCTTCCCTTCAACGCGTCCGTCAACGGAGCAGCGATTACCGAGAACAGATTGATATATTTTTGATAATAACCTGCTAGACCTAAGAAAGCACGTATTTGGGTTTTCGTGCAAGGGGTAGGGAACTCTAGAACAGCCTGAACTTTGATCTCGGAAGGGTGCGAAAACCCTGACCCACAATGTGACCCAAAAATTTGACATTTTGTTGCGCAAACTTACACTTTGAAGGTTTTATCGTTATAACTTAGCTCTCTTTATTCTCTGCAGAACCGTTTCCATATGTTTAATGTGTGACTCCCAAGTATCTGAGAAAATTGCGATATCGTCTAGATACGGAACAACGAAATCCTCTAGTCCGTTAAGTAATTCAGCCATGAGTTTACTAAAGAAATATGGAGCATTCTTTAATCCGAAACTCATCCTTAGGGGTCTTTATGTACCAAAGCTAGTACAGAAGGCTGCGTATCGCTGTGCAGTTTTACTCAAAGGTATTTGCCAATATCCCTTAGATAAGTCTAAGACGGTAATAAATTTAGCCGCCGATACTTTTTCTACACGTTCTTCGATATTCGGAAGAGGAAAATATTCCGTTCTAATGATCCCGTTTAATTTCCTGTAATCTATACATGGACGAGGTTCTTTCCCAGCTACCTCAACTAAAATCATAGGGGACATGTAATCCGATTCTCCTACCTCAATGATTCCTAATTTTAACATTCGGTTAATTTCGTTTTTTAAGATTTCATTTTGTCGGTGCGACATTCGATAGGGCTTCGTCCTAACTGGTTGATCGCTAACTAACTGGATTTCGTGTTCAACCAGATTAGTTAAACCGGGATTGTTTGAAAACATTTAGAGTATTTATTTAATAATTCACGCAGTCGATCCATTTGTTTGTCGTGAAGGTGTTTGCTCAACTCGCTAGCCTGGATTACGTCCTCGAAATCATAAACGAGAGAATTGTTTTCTAAGTATGGGATTTCTAATTCCTGGTCTGCGAGAGAGTTTTTTGTTTCATCATTAATAATTACGTTAACGTGTTCTGGCCTTTTGTAATATGGTTTTAGCATATTTATATGATAGATTTGAGATGTTTCGCGTCTGCTGGGAATTTCGACTAAATAGTTCGTTTCGAAATTTTATTTAAAATTGTCCCAGGACCTATCCACTGCACTGCTAATTTATTTGCTCTGGATGTAGCTAACACTAGGACTAAATCCCCATCCTTAAATTCACGTTTTACTGCGTTTTTATCATACCAAGTTTTCCGCTTAACTTGCATTTCCTCCATTTTATTTATAGCTACTTCTTGACATCTTTTTAATCTATTTATTAACTTAAACATATATTCAGTGACGAGATCACCCTCTTCTTCAGGTTCCATCCGATGTTCCATTACTAACGTCTCTGGGGTTCGCAAATTTTTCCCATACACCAACTCTGACGGTGTATACCCTGTACTTTCGTGAGATACAATTCGTAACGCTAAAAGAATTGACGGAAGATGTTTGTCCCATTCGAGCCTGCTTCTAAACATAAGACTCGTAAGAGTCGTTTCAACGTTCGATTAAATCGCTCAACAGGGTTACTCTGTGGATGATACACCGAACTATGCCTGACAAGTATTCGAATCTTTCAAAAACTCGGTATTCAGAGCACTAGTAAAAGAAGTACCCTGGTCACATTGTATTTCACGAGGAAACCCCATCCGACTAAAGATGTTTAACAGCGCATCTGTGACACTAACGGAACTAATATCAGACACCGGAATATCTTCAGGGAATTTTGATGACATGCAAATAGCCGTGATAAGATATCGATTCACTTTAGATGTGATCGGGAGAAGCCCACATGCATCAGTATTTAGCTTAGTAAAAACCTCCTGAATAACAGGGACCAATTTTAGTGGAGCTTTCTTTTTATCATTGGGCTTCTCAGCCCTCTGACACTGATCGCAAGTTTTTACAAACCGTTCCATATCTCTACAGCAATTCGGCCAGTTAAAATATCGGTTTAATTTGTTTTTGGATTTCGTAATTCCCAGGTGTGCAGATGTTCAATCATGACACAAGGATTTAATGGGGTCGCGCAACTCTTCCGGCACTACTATTAACTTCACCACGTTACCTAACTTATCTTCACGAATTTTGACCAATAATTCCTTCTCTAGCGAATAAGCCTGATTGGTAACCTGCACTTGACTGGCTGCCTGTTCGTATAAGGATTTAATCTCCTCGCTATTTTTTGTGTGAGCATTGATTAAATTTTCTCGCGTAACCCTTAGCAGCGCTAATTCCGGAACATATTCCTGGAGTGCAGGTATTAAAATTTTGTTCTCTGCATCCGAAGAAACAATTATAACCTCATCTCTAGCCGCTTTGACTTGAGACCTTGTTTGGACAGCATTCAATATTTCGACTGGCAGGAAATTATAGCCTAAATTTCCTTTTATTAGCTCGGCCGTTTATTTCCAAGCAAATATCGACCGTGTTGATTTAAGTGATTTCCACAAACCGCTGCCTTAGTTTGCACCGTTCCAAAATTTCCGGAAATTTCCACGACCACCAAAGGTAAACAAACTAATTCTGGGCTTAACGGTTGTTTTTACCCAAACATTTTCACCAGAGAAAGAAGGGATTTATGTATTTTGCACATACTAAATCTATTGTCACTCCCATATCTCTAAGAATGTCTGTCTCGTGACCATTCACAGAGCCCTTTTGTTGTATATGAATTAAGAAAATCCGGTTTTTCATTTCCTTCAATATTATTGAGAGTTTCCGTCGTTTTGTTTTTTATTAATTTAGGGCAAAACGGCTTTTTATATGTCGGGCATATTGCAATGATAACATCTTTGTATCACGCGTTTTTCAAGAGTTCTCTCTCTAGTACTCTCCGGAACAGAAGCTCCTAATCTGGGGGAAGTTTTCCCAAATCTATTTTCTTTTTCCTTGACCCCTGAGTATGTCAAAATTTTATCATTTCTGCCCCACCTATCCATGGGTTTCGAATTTACCTTTCGGACGTCCTCATAATTATCAAAGAGTTCTGCTATTTGAGTAGCTGATTTAAGGTTTGCCCAATTATCTAAAAAATGATCTTTCATACTAGCATTAGCGCGTTTTTTTAATTGATCTACCACCATTAGATCTTTAAGATCTTGAAAGGTATTTATTTCTAAGCCAATCAGCCACTTATCTAGATAATTCGTAATTTCAAAAGTGAAATCCTTCCAGGTGCTATCGGATTTTTCTGGTGTTGGACAAATTTTTGCCGAAAGACCTCGGACTTAACTTGGATCTTTTAAGTAATAATTTCTTTACATAATCGTAATTTTCGGCTTGTTCCATCGATTCGCGAGCAATAAATTGCACGATCTTTAGAGGGTAACAAACCCAATAATTGCCCCACCCACTCTTTCTTTTCTATTGACGCCCTTTTAGCCTGGCGTTCAAAGATCACTAGATATAAACTAATAACTGACTGCCTAGGATCGAAATCTGGGATCAATTTTTTTTAAGTTTAAATTAGAGGTTACAGAACATGCATTTGTAGAATCGTTTGATTCATCGTTTACCCTAAATCCGGATTCTATTTTAAACCTTTCTAAATCAAATTTCAGCTGTAATTCTTTCTCTTTTAATGCCTGCTCCTTTACTAACTCCTCCAATTTTATTTTTTCAGCCCTTTCTAACTCTTCCAATCTCATTTTTTCAGCCCTTTCTAACTCCTCTAATCTTTTTCCGTTTGCAATGATAGTCTCATACAGATTTTTAACAAATTCCTCTTCATAACCTTCACTGTTAGTGATTGCAATTTTTATGCTAGGGACAGTCATATTTAAAGTGGCATTTATTCTAATTCCTCAGCAAGTTGCAACATGTCTTGCTTTTCCTTTACCAAGGAAAGCCATTTTTTAAACAATATCAAATAAATGTCACGCTAAATTTTGCACTATTTTTTTTGTTGTTACTATTCTCTATTAATACAATAACACTGGTCCCATGCATACACAGAAAAACACAAAGAAAAACTTAACACTAAAAATAATCAAAATCATTCAAAAGACTTAAAAACACAATAAATCTTAAGCTAAAATTGCACACAATGCTTGAAATACAATTACAATTCTCTAGAAACAAAATAACACTGTTCCCATGCAAGAAAAAACACTAAGTATTTCAAAATTTCTAAAGAACACTTTAACCAAAATTCCTAATACAATATGCAGTTTGCAACTCACCCATTTGAAGTACTCAGCTTGCTGTCAGAAGCAAATTATGTGCAGTAATATGGCACTAGTGGTTTTGAACTCTTCCGTGTGAACAATGGTCCTTTTGACCAATCTTGAATCTTTCACCCTTAACAATAAGTGTGGTCAGTTTGACTAGCCTTGAATTCACTCGTGGCACTGCTTCAAAGATGAATTCAATCGCAGCACTGCTTCCGAAAATCGCTTTTCCTTCGGACACTCGCCGTTAACACTATAGATCAGTTTGATCTTCTTTGAGCAGGACACTCTTTTTCTCCGAAGCTGAATTGAATCGCAGCACGGCTTCCGAAAATCGCTATTCCTTCGGACACTGTGGCCGTAAACACTATAGATCAGTTTGATCTTCTTTGAGCAGGACGCTCTTTTTCTCCGAAGCTGAATTGAATGGCAGCACGGCTTCCGAAAATCGCTATTCCTTCGGACACTGGCCGTAAACACTATAGATCAGTTTGATCTTCTTTGAGCAGGACGCTCTTTTTCTCCGAAGCTGAATTCAATGGCAGCACGGCTTCCGAAGATGTCTTTTTCTCCCTACGTTGCGTTCCGTCCGTAAAAACCCAAAATTTCCTCACTCTCACGGGTCCTGAATGCTAACTTTTTTATCCCAAAGCGCTGCCACCAAAACTCTAAGCTGTAACGTTTGAAAGAATAACGGTAGCGTATTCTTGGTTAATTTAAATATGGAATTTATTTATGTCACAACTATTGAAAATTATTTACTAAATGATACATTAAAGTTATTAAATTTAATTATACATTGTTAGAGTCCAATATTTTGTGAGAGGAGGATTCGTTCGTCACCGCTCTCGTGCAAGTTCAAAGCATCTCTCCCCTCATCTTCCGGTCGACGAGCTAGATTCCTCGGGGGTCAAAAAGGGGTTGCGTTGCAGGTGCAAGATGCACGTGTGGGTGTCGGGTCCACAAAGAAACCGACTAGATGTTGATGTTTTCGAGAAGTGACGTTACAATGGGTAATGTTCATTTTGCGTTTATTTGCTCTTCTCTATGGGTTATATGTTGTTTGATACAGCTCTTTCATTTGAAAGTATATTATATTATTTTCAAAGTTTTACAATAGATGATGAAAGCCCTAACAGTCATATTTTTCCGTTCATTCACAGCAATTTTCAATATAAAGGAGAATTTTTTTTATAAAAAGTTCTGCAGAACACAAAAACTATTAATACATATAACTTATATAAAGCTCAGTATTTATCTTGAAATTTCTTTGGAAGAAAATCATGCTTATTTTAACAGTACAAGATAGGCAAAAAAAAACTAGGAAATGAAAAAAACTCCACTTAAATTTAAAGTGTACAACAGTAGGATTTTTTCACTAGGCATTACTTATTGCCTGAAATTAGTAACTTGAACGATTATTTTTTTGCATTTAATGAACAAAAACTGAAGAGTTTTTGAGAAAATAAATTACTAGTGTAAAGCACTAGTTAAACAATTTTATTATTTGATTATTTTAACAACATTGTATTTTGAATTGGTACTTAATTTCATAAATTTTCACTTTCCACAAAAGAGAAATCTTTAAAAATTTAACACACACTGAGTGTTACATGAGGATATTTGACGAAATTATATCTTGATTCTGCAATAATATTCTCACATTGCTATTAGAATGAGTTTTGAATAAATATAGCTCTATATCAATAAAAAAAATACTTCTTTCAAAACTGTTTTCAAATACCACGCCTAACGTAGGAGCGATGTTCGTTCATTGGATGCTAATTCTAACCTAGTCTTAATTAATTGCAAAAAAGAAAATTCTTAAAGAAATAAGAATGTTCTCATAATTGATACAAAATCTTTACTACATAGAGTAATAACAATGAATTTTTACACAGCAGAATTAAAATTTGGTTATCATTAAATATTCAGAACATTTATAAATGAAATGAATATTGTTTTATTTTTTCAAGACTATTTTATCATATTTTCTCGCCACTTTGATCCTTTAGTAGATCTTAGTAATTGTCGGGCAATCCCTCTTGTCTGTATTTGTTTGGATCTCCGCCATTTCTACCCCATTCATTGGCCGCTTGATCGGCTTTGGAGTCTGCAGTGTCAGATCCCTGGAAGGCTTCTCTGACGTCACTGAAAAAAATGTCAAGGAAAAATCAGATTTTATAAGATAAACGGAACACACAAAAAAGATATATGATTAGCTTTATGTGTGTGAGATATAATTTTAAATTTCTCTTTCCTGCACTATTTTGATAATTACCTCAACGCTCGTGTTTTGAATTTATAAAGCATTGAAAATTTAAATCTTTTCTTGTTATTTTTGTGAAATTAAAAAATATCGAAATTTTATAGTTTAATAGTTGTAAAACCATCTGCCGTCAAATTTTTGATTGCTTTTATAAAAAGAAGAAGTAATTCAGAAAATAAAAATCTGTTCGTGTCATTTTTAAAAATATGTACTGTAAATCCTGCGTACAACTTTTAACATGTAGCGGTGGTATCTACATAAGCCTTTAACAGCCTCCACACAGAGATGATCCCTTTAGTCTAGTGGTATATTACTTGGCTTCTAAACCATAGATCCCGGGTTCTGTCCTCCGGAGATGAGCTACTTCATTGGTGACCCGGACGGGATTTGAGCACGTAACCATCTGATCTAGAGTCAGACCCACTTGACACAGCAACCAAAGCCTTAAGACACACTTCACGCAACAGACAAAGTCGTCTGACTCACTTGACACAACAAACAAAGTCCTCCGACTCACTTGACGCAACAGCAACAAGTCACACGCTCGCCATAGCAAATATCCCGTTCGTTCTCCTATCCACCGACTCACTGGTGGGCGAGTACTGTAGCGGTGGTATCTACATAAGCCAGTTACAGCCTCCCGACAGAGGTGATCACTTTTGTCTAGTGGTATGTTACTTGGCTTCAAAACCATAGATCCCGGGCTCTGTTCTTCGGAGATGAGCTACTTCATTGGTGACTCGGACGTGATTTGAACACGTAACCATCTGATCTAGAGTCAGACCGATTTGACACAGCAACCAAAGCCTTAAGACGCACTTCACGCAACAAACAAAGTCGTCCGACTCACTTGACACAACAAACAAAATCATCCGACTCACTTGACGCAACAGCAACAAGTCACACGTTTGCCATAGCAAATATCTCGTTCGTTCTCCTATCCACCGACTCACTGGTGGATGAGTACTGTAGCGAAGGTATCTGCATAAGCCAGTTATACAGCCTCCCGACAGAGGTGATCAATTTTGTCTATTAGCATGTCACTTGGTTTCGAAACCATATAGGTAGCGGGTTCTGTCATCTTCAAACACAAAAAATACGATATGAATTCTCGGGCTCGCGTTATATGCCGGGTATTTAAATGATAGCCTTAAAAAAAATAAAGAAAAAAGAGACGAGCATAAAAAAATTATATTCCTCTGCATGTATCTAAATACTGTTAGTTCAAAAGAAGTGACATACCTTATGAACTTAAACAGTTGTAGTTCTATAGAAGTATATTATTTTTATAACGCCTGGGATAATACCTCGAGTAAATCACTTCAAAACATAATTGCACATGTACATTTCAGGTTTCTTCGTAAAAATGAAGGTGAGCGTTATACGGGGAATATACTTAAAATTTAAAAAAATGTAACTTGATAGTATAGGTATGCGTTATACGTCACATTTTTTATGGTATGATTTTTAAAATATTCCAACAGTGTTCAATATTATGCTTTTGAACATTAAGCCACTCAGTATTAATAAATTTCTAGTCATGTCAGAGACAATACTTATCCCGAACTAAAATTTATGCTGTATAACACATCAGGATTCTCTTCTATGAGATTTATATACAACATCAATTTGAGCAGGAAATCGAGAATTATGAGATTTAAAAGTGTATCAATTTCCAATTATATGACCTACTTGAATTGATTACATCATTTATAGCTTAGCCTTGAATATGTACTTCAGAAGTGTCAAAATGTTAAACATAAAATGGGAACTTTACACGATGAAAAATATCAAAATAAATGAAGAATTTTTAAATACGTATTATTTAAAAGTAGGCAATAACACAACTAAAATACGACGGTTATAGAAGTTTGTAATTGAAATGGATAAATACATATTTAGATGAATAAATATTAATTTACAAAATCTTTATGATCAATATAATTATATAAATATGTCTATGATAATTTCTTTTTTCTTTTTTGGGTTTATACACGGGATGAAGTATACAGTTTCAATGCACTATAAATCAATAAAAATGTAAGATATTATATGCTTCTTACAACATGTGATGTACCTCCCCTTGGAAGTACATCCCTCGAAGTATCAGCGTGAGTTAGAGGTGTAGGGTTAACGTAAGAACTAGAATCAAACATTATCTTAATATGACTTTATTAAGATATTCAACTTAAACTTTGAACAAATATATAAATGAGAGAATCTACGATAACACAATGCGCAACACACAATATAATACAGACCTATATCAATAATTGAACCGCCTAATCTTCAAATATAATTATAGTAAGTAATCAATCCTACCTTATATTATTCTGTAATAAACTTGTCCTTATCTACAGCGGTATGCAGCTGTACATTTAACTTCTAATAGATCACCAATATGTTTATCCACGACACGTAGAACTGGGATCTTTGAACGGCGAACTTCAATTATCATCCAATACCACAACGCACTTTAACTGTCGAACATTCCTTTACACTACCATTACATTGCCATCACGCGTTTACTCGATATTTATCCTATATTTATCCTATATTATTTACATCTCTTCACTTCTCGTTTCTTGGATTTTCGATAGTTATTGCAGCATAACTTTTCGTGCGTTGCAAACATTTCAATTTTCATTTTTGTATTAAATTCAGCATTAAATCTTCTATAAAATGATATAAAATTCCTAGCAATTTGTGCAACGTAAAATTTTCTATAAGCATGCAAACTTAAAAAACATAGCAATTTAAAAAGTGTCCACAATTTTGTTCACCACTGTATCTTCTCTCCTCTCTCTCAAGCTAGAAAACCTCGACTAAGTTAATTTAAATATCACAATTCTCTTCTTCCGAAGGGTTGGTTGTCAATAACGCGAATTGATAGCCCAAAGATTTCCCAAGAGGATTAGTTGGGGAAACGTTTATAAATCCGTCACAAAATGACATCGGTAATGCAGGTCTATTTCCTGTAATGTAGGTCTGTTGTGAACAATGCCCCCTAGCGCCGAACGAAGTTGTTTCCGACCATGGGCTGCTGTGAAAATCTGAATCCTTTTGATGTCCCCTATTTCCTCTTAAAGTTTGTCCTGATAATGCTGGATTATGCTTCTTTCTCACAAAAATACGCTGAAAATGCAGGGTAAATATATAAAACGTATCTTCTTACCATGAGCAAATCTTTTGTTTGGAATTTCCTGACTAACTTAAGCAATTTTTTTCGAATGGGCTGCATTTTGGCACTTAGCCTTTGCAGACACGGCAATCTCCCCAAGTGTAAGAGTCCTTTTAGTGGTAGTACCATCCACTGGTGGCTCTCACTACCAAATTTTGACACTTGAGTTAATTTTAATTCAAGCTCTAGTCGGATGCTAAATATTGTCATAAATAACACCATCTGTTTGAACATTTCTACTTGTTATCTGGAATGCGGATACATAAGAACTGATTTTCTAATAAAAAATGTTACGAAATTCAAGAGAATTAGAAGTCATTCAACGGTATCTAATATTCCTTTAGTTCAGAGGTTCCCAAACTTTTTTGCCTCATAGACCCCTTGACAGGTTTTTCGGTTTGGGGTAGACCCCTACTTACCTAATATTAAATTTTTGCAAATTCATTAACTTAAAATGGGTTTCTGACAACAGGTATAGAGCTGTATCCTTAAAAAGGTTAAATTTTTAACTGTAGGGAAGTTATAGAGTTTAAAAATTAAGAAACACACACACGATAATTAATTAAATTTTAATTAACTAAGTCACGTGTTTTCTTAATTTTGAAATACTATTTTATGCATTTATTAAATTAAAATTTAATTAATGCGTAAAATAACTGTTAAGTAAAATAACTGAGCAACTAACAAATGCTTTTAATGGGAGGGAGGAATCTGGGGGTGCAATTACAAATTTTCAACATTTGGCTTCAATCTTGTCAGGTTTAACCCTAAATTTCTCCTCGGTTAATAGTGCCCAGTCTTTTCTTCTTTCTTTTTTTGTTATGGAGAAGGGCAAGCACAATGAAAAACTCCTTCTCAATCAGAAAAACAAAAACTTTCTCAAGATATTCCATAATTGAAATAAATAACAGGTATATATCTTTTTAAAGCCAAAATTATTGATATCCATTTATAAAAACTTTAAGATCTTAGTTAATGCCTACTCCTAGTATCTAGTTATCGTAATCTGACTTTTTTTTTTAAAGTGACCATATGAATTCATAGCCTATTTTGGTATTACAATAGTCAAAACATTTTCAAGCCTAGTTTCAAAATCCAAAAACGGGCATTTAAATGAACGTAGGTCGCCTTTTTCCTGGCAGATTGTCCGTGACAATTGTGATGCTGGGAAAATTTGAGATGTCCAAAATTATACTCCTTTAGCTTAATTCTGGCACACACAGGAAAGGCTGAAATGTGGTCCTTGTTATAAAAAAAATTATGATATCACCTTGAAATTGCAAATTAACCTCATTAAATTTAGTAAATAAATCTATTAAATAAGTTAAGTCTGGTTTCCACTTGATAAAATTTCCTTTCCAAATTAAAATCATAATCTTGTTTAATGAGAGCTACTATCGTAGACCCCTATTTACACCTCATTGACCCCCAAATTATTTTTTCGCTGGCGTGGACCCCTTGGTGGTCGTCGTAGACCCCTGGGGGTAAAAAAAGACCACTTTGGGAAACACTGCTTTAGTTAATTAATTCAATCTTGTTCTAAGTAATTCATTTTAACTCAACTCTGCATCAATTTGTTAGTTTCCACCAGTGCTGTTCAATATTCATTCAAACTTCATAGAAAACTTACCTAATCACTTCAGCAGCCCATTTTCCTCCGGGCCCTCTCTCAGCTGCTTCATAATTTCCTCTGGCATGAAAGTACTTGTCAGCTCCTATGTAATTGGCCTCTCTCATGTCGGTGTAGGCATCCCACATGTCAGCGGCTCCTTGGGCAGCCTCTTTTACAAAATCACAGTCCCACAAATGACAAACTGGAGAGTTCACCAATAACAAGCATGTAATCAGGCAAAATATAGACACAGATGAAGTCATATCTAAAAAAAGGTAAGAACCAATAGTTTTTTTAAAAGAATTTAGAACTGTCAAATTCTCGTACATGTATTGTATCGTTCGCAACATACGTATCTCGAATCCATCCGATTATTTTTTTCATGTATTACCTATTGTACACTGGGGTGGATCACGGTTACAATCTTGAAGGATAACAATATTCTAAACCTAATATTCGCAAACCAAACTATGCGTATAAGATCTCCTATCGTATGGTGATTAGGAGAAAAATTAGTTATAAAGAAGTAATTTCAAAATTTAATATTGACACAAAGGGGTTGCATTTTGAAAAAAAATACAGAAACATATGGAAAATGGCTTAGTTATGGTTAGATGATTTTAGACTCAAAGTAACATTATCTTTTTTCGATATAAATGAGCAAAAATGGTGACTATTGTTAAATGGACACTGAGTAGTGAGTACAGTGCACCATTTCATAACCCCAGTCCCCCTCCCCGCGCGGTCGAATCAGTTCGAACCAATTTTTCCCTCCGTCTTCCACTTTTTGGTGTACTGTAATTTCCACAGTAGGTTTTTAAAAAAATTTAATACTAAAGATGCTTTTCAGTGGCGTAACGAAGAATATTAGCCACCCCCTGCAAATTCAGGTTTGGCCTTAAATATTTCATCAATTGATTAAATATGTACTTTGCGTCAGTCGGGCTTTAAGCCACCTATAATTCTGTCCCACCCGCGATGGGCGATAACATTACAATATGGTTAGATTGATATTTTTATTGTTTGGTAATGTGGTTGCCATGAGAATGACGTATATTTTTGTTAATTTGTATTGCTTTCTTTTTCTTCGTGGTAGCTCTATTAATTTCAGACGATTTCCTTAAAAATTTTACCATTTTCATTGCTTTCGTTCTTCAAGCTACTGTTTCAATATTCTATTGTATTTTGCGCTATTTTCGAATATGGATATTTCTATAATTATTAGTGAGTACCAGGATATATTTTTTGAAGAATATGAGGACTCCGCTTTTAATTATTACGGGCCAAAGGAGTACCAAATTATCATTTTTGACCCATTTTGCTTTTAAAAGTAATGACTTTTTTTCCTTCTTTTTTTTAAAAAATAAAATTTCGCTGTTTAGGCCATCATAAAATGTGACAAATTTGGAAGTGATATGAAAATCATTTCCCAGCAACGTAAAAAGTTTTGAACTCTATATAGAAGTATGTAACTATCTTTTGAAACAATGCATTTTTAATATTTTACTTACTACGGTATCTCTAAAATTTTCATATTCCCCTTTTTAAAAGTCTTGTTAATCATCTATTTCCGTGCTGATCTCCACAAAAAAGTAAGTAAATTTTTAACTATTTCATTTAAATTTTAGCTATTTCAGCATTTCAAAAACTTTCGCCAGAAAGAAGCAATCCTTGAAAATTATTTTCCTGACGATTTGTTACAGCTAAGCTGCCATCTTGGATTCCATATCACTTGACAACAAGCGCGTGGCACTCCGATATCAAATTAGTTCCATTAAATGCCATAAGAGTTCAAATATCTTTAATGCTTTGAGATTTTGAAAATTTTACACTTTCTTATGTAAAAACAGATTGGTCAAGGATATTTCCTGCATTTGACTTTTGAACTGAATCACAAGAAATATAAAACATATGAATGGAAAATAATAAAGTTGAAAATAACTCGTTTTAGTAAAATATTCATACATATAAAAGAAATTATTTCAGAAATAAATTAGCTTTTTCGTGATTGTGCAGACACTTTTAGAGTATTTGCATTCATAAATACCCGATATTCAATTTTCTTTTTAAATGAGTCTCAAAAATACCAAACAACACTATTTGAAATCTTAAGCGATAATAAATGATAAAAGAATATTATAACTATCAAAATCAAAGATCACCTACTTAGTTCTGTTGTATCAACACATAACAGGGTTGAGAAAACCTATGAATTTCATTCAATGATCTCTTTTGTGTTAGCAGAACAAGTTTACTGCTCAATAGCTATTACTTTGAATTCGCTCTGGACTTCCCATAATTTCACTACCAAGGACAATCTTTCTGACGTTTTTCCTTCGCCGGAAATCGCTAAATGAGCGACTATTCGGGAGAGGGGGAGGGGTGATACGTCTGGTTACATTTTTGTTTTGTTTCGAAAAAAGGATGTGAAGTCTTTTCGGCTATGATTTTTCGTTACATAGTAAACTAGTTGAGTTTTATTTAATTTGAAATTTTTCGTACGCAGTATTTTAGTTTGAAATGTCATGTGTTTTTTTTGCTTGTTTGTTGATCTTGCTATTCAAAGAAAAATATCTGACATTATTTATAATGATATATTGCAATTAATCCAAAAAAGAAAATCTAATTAAGTTTGTTTTTAGTATGGTTTTAAAACAAGTTCTTACAAAGGAATATTTGCTTTGATTTTAAACAAGAATTTTATTTAGCAGTTTTGCATTAATGCGTTTTTAAAAATTAAATTCATAGCAGTGGTGAATTCTGTATTCACATACACCAGTGGTCTTCATATTGTGTTCCACGGAACCCTGGTGTTCCACGAGTCGTGATAAAAAAAATCGAAAAGAAACTTATAAGTATGTATGCAAAATTATTATTTTTATGAAGTTTGTTTAATTATGAGTATCTAAAACTCATCATATTCATTAAAACTAGAAGTTTTATTTACAATAGAATGTCTTTTACCCGAATCAATTGGAACCGGACATTTTTTGGATACGTGATGGTTCGGATAATCGAAAACCGAGTGTGATCCATGCAGTATATGAAACCGGACACTATACAAATATTGAAAATCATCACATGGGGGAAACGTGCTTGAATAAAAACAAAATATGTGCAAAATGTCGCAAGTTTACCTTTATTGTGGAAAAATAATCACTTATTTTTCGCTGTACCATTTTCACCTTCGTTTTTTTTTTCGCTGCAAGGTCTCTGATTCTCTTGAGCAGCAGTAGTTGAGTAAGACAGCACTCCGATTGTTGTTTGTACCACTCCATAGCGGAATTGTGGGCAGAATTCTTATCGCCAGACAATGATTCGCCTTCAATCTGCAGTTCCCGTATCCCGTTGCGTGATTTAAAGTATTTTAACTACCAGGACTAACTATGAAATCAACCGAACCGCCTAATTTCTCGTTAAGTTCCATAGCTTTTTCGCTCAACAGAGGGTCCGATATCGAGTCCCCTTTGCTCCTTTGTGAAAACCACAAGTAGAGTGCACGATCAAGTACATCATCGTTTGCTTCCTTCATGGTTTTCCTTTTCTTCGAGCCATCTTCAGAGTCAAGTTTGGAAACTAACTGACCCATATTCTGCGCAGATTTTGGGCCGCGGTAGCCAAGAGGTATAGGTATCGGATCGTGGCTGGCCTTGTCACGAGTTCAAGCCCAGTACCCCTAAAGACCCGCCGTGTAGGGCAGCGATGCACGTTAAATCTGTCGAGAGCCCAAACGGCCTCCCGTTGGTGTGGTGTGATAGTTAGAAGAGGGGGGAGGTGCTAGCTCAGGTGTCATCCACGTCACTTGACCATGGTTCAAAATTACGTAGTCCATCGCCAAAAGCCCTCGTGTAGCTGAACAGTGCGACGTTCAGTCAATCAATCAATTCACGCAGATGTTTACAAAATCACACGACTGAAATTCCCCAATGATTTTGGGGTTTTCCTGTCACTTTTGGCCTCACGCGAAACAACTGTTGAGCATTGCACTGTTCGAAAACGTATTCATGTACAGTATATTTAGTTGGCAAAAAAAACTGGTCCAGATATTTGACGCTTCGGATAATAAACGTTCGGATAAACAACATTCTACTGAAAAATAATAAACTTTATTTTTCACACTGTTTAAACTTTTGTTATAATAAAACAATATTAAAATGTTTCATCTCATACACGCTTCCGACTAGACTGTGAATAATCTATTATCTTCTCTATCTTGGGTTCTACAAGATAATTTTATACTCGTTAATTAACATAGTGTTTTGCAAAACTAAATAATTTTCTATTGAAAAATGCACCCTTTTGCAATTGGTAGAAAACACCTATAATGAACGAGAGGAAAAAACTTATCTACAGAATCGATGTTAAAATCTAAATTTAAGCAAGAACAGCTCCTAAATTTTATGTTACAAATTCATGAAACCTGCACAGTATTTTTCACATAGCTATAAACACTTTAATGCCATCCAAAGCATTGTTTAAGTGAAATATATTTCTCAACTTGAGTGGCTGCAAAAACAAAGTATAAAATAAATCAAATGCAGAATATGAAATGCGACAGCAGATAATTTCGATATAAACTTCGACGATTAGTGTGAAAAAAAGCAAGCACATATCCTATTTACTAAATATAATGCACGGGTAATTGGCACTTGGATCACAAATTAATATTATTAATGAGTAAATAATATTAAAAAAATTAGATTAAAAATATTTAATAATAAATACAATATACTTCTCTTAATTTCCCTTACTTAAAGTACCTATAACATGTTGATCTACTTCAAAACTTATTTTGTGATATATTCTTCGAAGTATGTGTGGAATAGAATAATAAATAAATTCCTATATAAAGGTGTTTTTCTCTTTTATCCCCGAGACGCGAGTTTGAGTTCTGATGGAAATTCCATAGAGTAGAAGGGCCGATATATGTTGAAACTGTTAGGACTCAAAGTCCTCACGTGAGCGTGGTACGGAAGTTTGGAAAATGGGGATTTTGTTATGTGTCATCCTCGTCACTTGACTGCGGTTTCAAAATAACGAGATTGGTCATCAATAACTTTACTGTAGCTTCCGATTACGACGTTGCAAAACTCTTGCTTTTTCAAATTGTTTTATATTCCTCTGCGGTCTCGACTCTTTCCTCGATCTTCAACTAATAAAAGACAAATCACCATTCCTAGATCCGGGATCCCAAGCTCGGTCTAGAAGGACTCCTTGCAGTCTATGGTAGATTTTTTTGAAAAAAATCTTTAGTATTCGCTCTAAAGATCAATTACATTTCTATTCTGTTTTAAAATTTTAATCAATTTGTACAAGGATTCTAACTAAGATATAAAGAGAGAGAGACTCGCTGTAATATATTCAGATTATATTATAGTTTTGCATAGTGAGATGAGATCCACGTATCTAAAGCGCAATGTCGTGTCGCTTTTGTGTATTTGCCGTCGCCTTTGATCTAAATGCCAACATGCACCGAACCTTCTTTAGGTGAGTACGGGTGTCACAATCCCGAGGTACCCTAGTGATCTTTTCCTTTTCCCAAGGGGTTTACTATCTTTGGTAAACACGGGTCTCACGAACCTGGGGCATCCTAGTGATCCTTCTCTATTTTCGACTCTCCTTCTTGTCATTCAATTTATCCTTTCTTTCTTTTCCCGTCTAGATCACAGATTTTCACAAATGTTTGGCGCAGTATAGCCATATTTGGCTCTTGCGCCATAAAATCTCACATTCACTTCACCAACATGCACCGAATGACTTGAGTAGTTTAGTGGTCGCGGTAGCTTAATGTTTATGGACACAAACTCAAGGCTGGTGTATTGCAGGTTCATGCCCTGGTGTCATTGAAGATCCACCGTGTAAAGAGATTCATACTCGTTAAATCTGTCGATGCTCGAATTCCTCACATTGGTGTGGTGTGATAGTTAAGAGAGGGGAGGTTCCAGCTCAGGTGTCGTTCTCTCGTCTCTTTACCGAAGTTCAAAAGTACGTGGTTCGTCACCCAAAGCTCTCGTGTTCTTTTATGATGGACATTAATAAAACTTTCACTATCGTGCCGTTGAACTTTTTATCCGAGTGCCAACGCATGCTGATTGCTAGACATGACGAGGGAAATCCCTTCTTGTACAGTTAAAATGATCTGGATAAGAATTCTCTAATAATGGTAGCTGTCAGTAGCTGTGGCATATAGTTAGTAAGACGTTTCAAACTTTTAAACATTTATATAATGTATCATGTTAAATTTTATGAAAACGTATTTGTGAATAGTCCTTTACGTATATATCTCTGGCAACTGTTTCAATTATTTTATTTTTAAAGCTATTATAATTATCATTAAGTTTAACTATTGAAGCCATGTTACTTGCAAATAAACTAGTTGGTAGTTTAAAAATATTTGACATTTATTATAGATTCATTTCGTCATCAGAGAACGATAGTCTCTATGTAAGTTTGATCCCAGAAAAAATATTCAGCTAAGATTATATGAAAACATTGAGGATGAAAGACCGATTGAAATAAGGCATTCTGCTAAAAAAAGGTATGAATTTGAATACTTTAAGAATCTTAAAAAAAACATGTGCATGCGCGATCATTTAAAAAAACCCATCACCCACAATATACAAGAGGAACAAAACTAATGAAAATAAAATTAATTTTAAAAAGAAATTTAGATCAGTAACAGCTCTAAAAGATTTGAAAAATTCACATTATTTTCAGAGTTACATTTAATTAAAATAATAATTAGTGTTTGCTGTTAAAATTTTTCTACACTGATATAATAAAATATGTGAATAAATCCACTTCTAAATTTTATTTATCTCAAAATTTCTAGTTCAGGCCCCGTACAGAAGTCTTAGCTGTGTAATGACAAAATATTATTATAAAAAGAAGTATTGTTCTTGAAAGAGAGTGTTTTGAAACCATGTTATTCTTTCTTCCTTTTTTGCCTAAAAATTGCATTTAAATCATTTCTCCTAGCAATAATATTATCAAAACAATTTTATATGTAAGTTCACTCTAATTCTCTCTCTCTCAACTGACGCTAAATATATATAAAAGAAAAAAAACTATTCATTTGTACACTTCTGCAATATCACGTTCTCAAATGTAGTCAGTCACCTTACAGTCGACTCTATTTTTTACATGAACAAATATATTATCTAAAAATTTTTTTTATGTACCATGTTTTTATAACGGACTAAAAAGCATTATTTTTGCTTCCGTCTTTTTTCCTTTCTTCATCTTTTTATAATCCTTTTCGTTTTCTTCTTCTTTTTTCTCATTTTCCTGCATTGCCATCCACTTCTGAGCTATGGTCCGAAATTGAAGTCTCTAGCTCATTGGGCAGTTAGTTTAAAATCAATTACAAAATTCCACCCGGACTGACAAGAAAGCGAGTTAATAAAAACATGGTAATTAAAAATTATTTTACTTATATAAATGATTTATTATTAAAATAACGAATAACTGGTAATTGGTAATTAATATTTAGAAGTATATATATATATATATATATATATATATATATATTATATATATATACATGTATATATATATATATATGTAGGGCTGATATGTGCAATGTCATAACCCCTCCCCTGTTACTTAGGGTGGAGCAGTCCACACTGACGTTACACCCCGTCAAGATTGTCCGACTAAAAGACACACGGGAAATGACGCAGACAGACGTTAGGGACGGTAAGTTCTTAGACGTAGGAGAAAGACGTTCTCCTTTGCTGTTTAGTATAACTTAGATATTTCATCCTTCGTCTTGTTAAATAAAGCATTTATCATCCTTAGGTTGTAGTCATTTTCCCATATTTTAGGGGCTCGACCTTTCTCTAGCATATTAAAGAAAATCTCCTCTAGACGAGAGAACATTTTTAAGATGCGTTAATATTTTTCTTCAATGGACGCTACATTGCAAAAAGCGTAAAAACGACTTGTTGCTGTTGGATTTTTTTCTTGATTCATATAGTGCCTCAACTAGTTCTGGATTTATTGTATGGACTGCTCCCCAACCCCAGGTAGGCAAAATTTAATTAAACGTATTTTTTTGTTTGTTTGTTTATTTTAGCTTTAAAATTACTATATTTAGTAGTTTTAACTCAGAGTGTGATAGGGAAATTTTGATTGCAACCTTGCACCGTCTATAAATTTTCAAAGTGATTAATTTTGTATATTAAGATGTCCTGAAAAAATATTAAATTAGATGATATTCCTATAATTGCTAATTCGTTGAAATGTGGTACAACTCGTGCTGTAAAAACATTAAATTCTATATTAGGATTCACCGAATTTGACCGTTCTTCGCGAAATAAAATAAGAAATTTTTCTACATTCCCTAAAGAGTTTAGAGTTGAAGAACACAAAGAAAAATTTTTAACCGAATTCTAATTGCCTGATTTCATCTCAGTCGCTGATTGATTGATTGATTGAATATTAACATCGCACTGTTCAGCTACACGAGGGCGTTTGGCGACGGACCACGTAATTTCCATCTCAGTCGCTAATTTATTGCATTTAGACGTAGAAACAAATGAGCAAAATTTATGCAATAGTATATTTAAAGCTTTGACGAACTTAGATGAATTCCAACTAACATTAAATAATTCGGAAACATCCTTTTCTGAAAGCGAAAACGTAGTTTCAAAACCACGTTTCAAAAACGAACCACGTTAGACAGGAATTTTTCATCGGAAGGGACAGACCAGCACTCCCCTTTTCAACATCTGGTCAGCAACGCACCCCTACCCAGCGTTCAAGGTTATTCTTTCATCCCGGCATATCAAAACGTTTCATCTCTTTGTACACAAAATACTTTTCCTCCCTATTCAAACGATGCTTCCCTTACAGAAATGAATACCCAGTTTTGAACTTTATTGCGCGATATTTCGGCGACTAGTAGAAAATTTACTAGCAAAGATTTTTATTTTGTAAATAGTTTCTTTCGCGATGTTGAAGAAAATTTTGATTTATTCCCAGCTATCAGTTCTTCTCAAAAATTAATTTTCACGTCTAGTATGTGGAACTGCTAAATCATATTTCTTTTTTCACAAAGAAATTTAAATACATAAGAGTCATTGGAAAAAGCTTTAATTGAAGAATTTTCGGATTCAATTACTTCCATAGAAATTCACCGCGAATTAGAAAAAAGAAAATGTATAAAACAGAGACTTTAATGTAATATTTTAATTCCATGCGTTTATTAGCAAATAGATGTGATTCAAAAATTGACGAAGCATCAATTATCCAGTACGCCATTAATGGAATTGATGGGCCTCGTGTTCAGATAAAATAATCCTCTATGGTGCAACCTCATTTTCCGAATTTAAGCAGAAATTACGTACCTATGAAACTGTCATTAAAAACATGGGAATACATAACTCTAATTCACAGAATTTTCGTCATTCATATGAAAGCCGAGGACGCGATTTTAAACAACAAAGCTTCCAAAGAAAACCCACAATATTTAACGTTTCCAACGCAGCTAAAAATCTCCAACGTTGTTTTAATTCTAATGATATAGATCGCCTATCAAAATCTTGTCCTAATCATTCACGTGGCCCCAGATGCCTCTCATGTAATCTTTATGGTCACAAATCATTTGAATGTCGACGAGCTAATTTAAATAACACGTCTACACCATCTTCTGGTGTAAATGCTGTGCATTAATTGCCTTCTCCTATTAATAAGTGTAAAGACGTAACAATTTTTGGCCGTAAACATAACGGGTTAGTAGATACAGGCTGCAATTTAACACTATTAAGAAATTCTACTTACATAAATATAGATGCACCGCCACTGAAACAAACCAACACATTATTAACAGGTTTTGGTTTTTCACGAATTAATGTGATAGGAACTTTTGATTCTGAAATTACTAAAGATGATCAAATTTTTCCTGTTACTATTTCTGTTGTACCAAATTCTTGTACAAATTATGACCTCATAATCGGTTGTGACGTAATTAAACAAGCACATCTAAATATATCGCCTACAGGCGTAAAATTTGCACAAATATTAAGGCCATCTGATAATGCAAATGAAAATTTTATTATGACAATTTCTAACGGTTCATCCACATTTGATATCGGTCCAAATGTTTCTCAACATAATCGAGCTGAAGTCGAACAACTGCTATCGACATACACGCCTAAAAAAACAAAAACTGTAAACATTGAGCTTGATATCGCTCTCACCGACCACGAACCGATATTTCATAAGCCCGGACGTTTGCCATTTGCTGAACGAGATATAGTAGACGCTTAAGTTGATGAATGTGTTAAAAACGGAATTGTTGAGCCGTGTTCATCCCCTTACGCTAGTCAAGTTGTGGTAGTAAAAAAAAGACGGAAAATAAAGAGTTTGCATTGATTATAGACGCTTAAATCGCAAACTTATTAAAGACAACTATCCTCTTCCCTTAACTGACGATATTTTAGATTGTCTCCAAAATGCTAAAATATTTACTACTCTAGATCTAAAAATGGATTTTTCCATGTCGCGGTAAATGAAAGGAGCCGTAAATTTATACTAGTTTTGTTACTCACAATGGTCGCTATCATTTTAGATGAATGCCTTTTGGACTAAGTACTTGTCCTTCCACCTTTATGCGGTACATAAATGCCATTTTCCGACATCTGATTTCGAAGTATTGTTGTACCATATATGGATGAAGTCGTTATTCACACTGCTAATGAGTCCGAAGCCCTTCAATATCTAAATATTGTTGTAGAAGTAGCTCATGATTAAGGACTTGAATTAAATTTTTAAAATGTCAATTTTTACATAATGCAATTGAGTTTCTTTTGCCATATTATAAAAAAGGGTAGATTGTTTCCTTCCCTTTCAAAAACTAAAGCTGTTATTAATTATCTTGATCTTAAAAATATTAAAGACGTTCGCCGATTTCTTGGTCTCACTGGCTATTTTAGAAAGTTTTTACCCTCATAGTCGAAAATAGCAAAACCTTTGAGTGGTCTCCTTCGTAAAGACTCCCCTTTCCAATTTTATGCTGAACAACAGGCTGCATTTCAAAAATTATAATACTTATTTTATTAACAACCCGTTTTAAGTATTTTTAACCAAAATTCTCCCACTGAGATTCACACTGACGCGTCAATCGATGGTTTGGGTGCAGTCCTACTCCAAAATTCGATACATGACAACCAGTTTCACCCTGTATTCTACATGTAAAAAAAGACATCAGACCATAAAAGAAAGTACACTAGTTTTGAACTAGAAGTCCTTGTAGTGTTTGAAGAACTTAAAAAGTTTCGCATTTATGTACTTGTAACATCATTCAAAATTATTACTGACTGCGACGCCCTCGTCTAAACGCTAAGTAAAAAGACCTTAACCCCAGGATAGCCAGATGGGCATTTTATCTCCAAAAATTTAACTATTTAATAGAACACTGTACAGGCTCAAAGATGGCTCATGTGGATGCTATCAGTGGACTTCCACATTGTATGCTAATCCAAAACAGTGTCCATCTTCAATTTCTCAAAGTACAACAGGCTCATGACCAAATAACAGCGATAAAGACACTTCTAGAAACAACGCCGCATGATAACTATATCGTAAAAATAAACTCCTGTACAAAACAGTCAATTGCACTGATTTACTAGTGGTACCTGACGAAATGCAGGGTAACATCATTAAAACTGCACATGAACATGGCCATTTTGCTGTTCTACGCACACAAGATTTAGTTAGCAAAGACTTTTACATCCCACGACTTAAAGACAAAGTTGAAAAATGCATTCAAAACTGTGTTACATGCATTCTCGCAAACCGCAAACGTGGTAAACAAGATGGCACGCTTAACCCGATAGAAAAAAACGATTTACCACTCCATACATTTCATCTAGATCATTTGGGTCCCCTAGCGACAACTTCTAGGAAATATAAGCATGTTTTTGCAGTGATTGACGCATTCAGTAAATTTACATGGCTGTATCCCACTAGATCTACGGAGGCTGCAAAAGCCATAAATCGATTAGAAAACCAAAGACATGTCTTCGGAAACCCCGCTAGGATTATCACTGATAAAGGATCCGCATTTATTTCCTACGTATTTGAAGATTACTGTAAAAAGCAAAACATCCTTCATATCTCCATTACAACTGGTCTCCCAAGATCTAATGGCCAAATTGAAAAACAAAATTCCATCATCATTGTTGTGCTGTCAAAACTTTCTGTCGACGATCCTTTCAAATGGTACTCTCACATACCCCACCTGCAAGAAATCCTGAACTCTAACTTTTCAAAGAAGCATCAAGATGATTCCATTTGAACTCCTTTTCGGCACCTAGATGAAGTCTTGCCAGGACATTGAGATCGTCCAACTTCTTAACGATGAGACCACAGCTCAATTCCAAGAACAACGTGATGCTCTCCGTCAAGATGCCAAAAAGCAAATCTACAAAGTTCAAGATGAGAATCGCCGCACGTACAATCTCCGGCGCAGACAAGCTCATAAATATCAACTACATGACCTAGTTGCAATGAAACGCACTCAGTTTGGTCCAGGCTTGAAACTTAAGCAAAAATACCTCGGACCATACAAAGTTACCTAAGTCAAGCACAATGACACTTATGACGTAGAAAAGTGTGATTTTGTCGACGGACCATCAAAAACGTCTACTTGTGCAGAATTCATGAAACTCTGGCCAAACCAAATTAACTCTACTTGATTTCTCCATTAAAAACTGTTCACAATTTTTCTTCCTGTGAAATACTTTCGTTATGGACATTAACAACAGACTTTTTATCTATTTATTTATTTTTGATTCCATTTTTATTGAATGAGTAACATTTTCTTATTTCATTTTAGTACAAATTTAAGTGTTTAGAAGTAGGAGCATCTTGCTTCAATATGTTCCTGTTCCTTATTCCAGATTCTTATTTTAGCCTTGATCTTATTTGTATCGTTAACATAATTTGTTTTACCCCAGTGGTAATGTATGAAATTTTTTCTATTTACGAGATATTGCTTTAAATTTGTTCATTTTTCAGTATTTTTGTACTTTTTTTCTTTGATGATATTTTGTGTTGTGTATAATTCTTTCATCTACTGTGTAACTGTGTTCATTTTTAATATTTCATTACTATGTACCTGTACCATTTTAGCATTGTATATAATCAGGCGAGGTCGTCTTCCCGGTCATGATGGCCAATGTAGAGTTGGATATGTGCAATGTGACAACCCCTCCCCCTGTACTTAGGGTGGAGCAGTCCACACTGACGTCACACCCCGTGGGGAATGTCCGACTAAAAGACACACGGGAAATGACGCAGACGGACGTTAGGGACGCTTAGCTCTAGACGTAGGAGAAAGACGTTCTCCTTTGCTGTTTAGTATAATTTAGATATTTCATCCTTCATCTTGTTAAATAAAGCATTTATCATCCTTAGGTTGTAGTCATTTTCCCATATATATATATATATTATATATATATATGTATCCAGATAGATATAGAACCTAAGTATAACTATCCAAGGTAGGAAATATTAGGCACAGTAGTACTATAACAAACTCCTGGCCTTAGGGACAAAGATTGCAGGTTTAAACAAGTTTTAAGGCTAGCGAACCTTCACCTGTAGTTTTTCTAGACGAAGTGCCAAGGGGAAAGGAAAGAATAATATTAGGAGAAATTTAAATATTACAAATAAAATCCCTATACTAATAAAATATAACGATAAAATTATAGCCTACTAGTATTCACAGTATAGATTTAAATTCCATGCAAAATGTAGATAGTAAGACTTACTTCGTGAGTGTATCAACTGGTTATGATTCCCGCCAAATACAACAGAGGAATAACAGTACCGCATAAAGTTAAAAATTATGTTTAAAAATCATTAATATACACTCTGTCGCAAAAAAATATATGCACCACAAAAATATATAAAAAATATATAAATCAAGCTACAATCACGAAACTCGGCAAGAATGTAGTCTGGTAAGAGATATGCAAATGATTAAAATTTCGAAGCCAATGAGACAAGGCTAAGTGTGCTATGCGCATATTAGTTGCGCAACTGGGAGAGTTTAAAAGCATGAGTACGAGCGCCGTACGGCTATCCAAACGAATCTGATGACTTTGATAGACGATATTGAGACTTAGGATGCCTCTAAGACGTAACCGGAGGCAGTACGAGCAGCTGACGGACTTTGATAGGGGCCGTATAATAGGCCTCAGAGAAGCAGGTTGGTCGAATAGACGTATCGGCCGCCACCTCGGTCGGAGCGATATGGTAGTTGCTCGGTGTTGGCAACAGTGGATCACAGAAGGTAGAGTGTACCGTCGCGGAGGGCCAGGACGTCCCAGGAACACAAATGATCGCGAGGATCGTGCAATCAGAAGAGTGGCCACTTCGGCACCAACAACGTCGCTAGCATCGATTCAACGCCACTTACCTCCTTCCAGACATCCAGTGCCATCAAGAGAAACCATAAGGAGACGACTGACTTAAGTTGGCTTGAGGGAGCCGACGTCCGCTAAGACGCTTACCACTGACCCCACATCATAGGCAGTGTCGACTGTATTTTTGCCGACCTCGGGCAACTTGGAGTGTGACAGACTGGAGACGTGTCATCTTCAGTGATGAATCCCGATTCAGTCTCAGTGCTGATGACCACCGCACACGTGTCTGGAGGCGCACCGGCCAGCGGTTCGATCCGGCATTTATTGTCGAGCGGCATACAGCAATTTCACAAGATGTGACAGTGTGGGGAGCAATTTCTTGGGACACACGATCATCTTTAGTGGTCCTTCAAGGCACTTTGACAGCTCGCAGATACGTGGACGATATTTTAACGCCGATTGTGCTACCCATGCTATCAAGTCGCCCAGGTGCCATTTATCAACAGGATAATGCTCGTCCACATACTGCGCGACTCTCCCAACAATGTCTTCAAGGATATGACGTCCTACCATGGCCTGCCAGGTCACCAGATCTTTCGCCAATAGAGCATGTCTGGAACGCGCTGGGAAGGCAACTGCAGCCGTCCCGAGATACAGGAGAATTAACTGCGCAGATGCAAAGACTATGGCAGGATCTTCCACAGGGGGTCATAAGTGATCTAATTGAATCGATGCCACGCCGAATTTCGGCTTGTATAGCTGCCAGAGGTGGCTTTACTACTTACTGATTTTTAACCTTTTGCAAGCTGTAACCGCTTAATAAAATGATATTTTGTTCTGAATTTTTAATCATTTGTTTATTTTCATATACACTACATGCATACCAAATTTCGTGAATGTAGCTCAATTTCTTCTGGGTGCATATATTTTTTTGCGACAGAGTGTATATTGATAGAAATATTTGTGGAAAATAAATGAATACAAGAAATATTTAAATAATATTATTATTAATTTATTAAGCATGTGGCGCCATCTATTAAATAATTGTATAATTAGTTAAAATACTAGTATTAAAACATAATGTCAATAATAGTTTAATGCAAATTGTATATCACTGAGAACTATTAGAAATATAATTGTAAAGAGAGTTAGCAGGATATCCATGTTCAATACATTGTTTAATAAAGTTATTAAGATTTAAATAAATATTAGCTTTATCGCTAACTAATACATTATATATTACGATAAATATACTTAAAAATAATATTTCTACATTATAGAAATATTATAGATACAGATAAATTTGAATTTCAGTAAGGCACTTTAAGAATGTTAAAATTAAAGGCATCTCTTTTATCATAAATATTACTATGTAATTTCAAATCCTTACTATACAATGTTACATCTAAGTAATTAGTTTTAATTGGATTATTATTAATTTTAACTAAGTTTAAGTAATCCATACAAAAATTAATATTGGGATTGAAATTATCATTTTTACTAAAAATAATTAAATCATCAATATATCTAAAAATGTAATAGTCATTATTAATAATATAATTATATTCATAAAAGTGTAAATATAAATTAGCCAAACTATTGCTTGCTGGGCCTACTTGTGGCAACTTATGTATATATATATATATATATATATATATATATATATATATATATATATATATATAAGTTTTTTTTAAAATTTCTTTTGCTTTTTGCTTTACTTTCTTGCGTTAGTATAAAACTTCACTCAACTTGTAAAACTGCACTTCAAGAATTACTTTTGCGGTTAGTTCAAATCAACTTAAATTCGTCATTTCTAAAATCGAACTCCTTCACACTCAAATTGAGCACAGTTACAATACAGCAAACAGCTAATAATAAACAATAACAAGAGCTTTCGAGCGTGATTTGCATCTGATTTCTTCACCTACCTTGCAGGCTGACTGGTTAAGCGTTCACACGGTCAAAAGAGAGCGCACTATTGTCAATAAAGCGATTTTTTTGAAAGCGAATTACTAAAAGAACATGCTAATATGGGAACCCTCTTTCACCCCACAGCCATGAAATTGAATACGTAGACGCAACTCGACCCGTGCTATCGACAAGTGGTCTTTGTTCGTGTAAATTCATGTAAGTTCCGGAGTTACGGGGCCCTTTTATCGAAATCAAGGCCTGCCTCTTCGGGGTCCCGGGTAACTTCTTTTTTCACATTTTAGTGCATTGTCATCCACTTCTGAACTATGGTCTTAATTTCAAGTCTCTAGCTCATCGGGAAGTTACAAAATTCCCCCCGGAAAAACAAGAAAGCGAATTAATAAAAACTCGGTAATAATATTTACTTGAGCACGATCTAAGGCATATTACTTTCTTAATTGTATTTAACGGTTAAGATTAGTTGTTTTTCTAAAATATATAAGAATATATGTGTTCTTTTTTATTTATTGTTGCCTAAGAATCTTGAAAGACTTATAAAAAGAGAAGGAATTTTAAATCAGGAACATAAACTATGATGTAATATTCTTCAGATTGAGTGTTATAGTTTACAGATATTTGAAATGTTTTCATATGTTATGCAAGCAATATACATTTTATCTATGAATTTGTGTTATCTTACAGGAATCTTATGAGATTAAAATACAAACAAACAGCTCTACTTCCGTTTTTAGAACATATTTATCTCTTTTTTTTAATTCAAGGAAATAAAATCAAACTTCCGGAAGACGTTAAAATATCTTACAATTTTAATAAATTCTAAGAGGGAAATTCTCGTTAAACCTTGCTCGTAGTATGCATTAGTACATAACTTGGATAGTTATTTTTTTATTTATTTTTTCTTTTACATTTCTTTAAAACAAGAACTCCAACTGTTTTGGAAAAATAAATAAATTGTTTTAGAGAAAAACTTTAGTTAAAATAAATTTCTTTATTTGATTATTTGAATAAGAATGGCTTTTGGATGGGCATTTCGTTCTACAAATTTTCACTCATCAGTGATGAGAAATCTTTGAAGATTTAACTCATACTTAAGTGCTACAGGGGATGTTTGATGAAATTATGTCTCAACTCAACTCCCATCTGGTATAGTGCTTAGTGTCGCTGACTGCGGTGCCGTAGTGCCTTGGTTCGAATTCCGGAGAAGGCATGGATGTTTGTAAATGTATAGTGCCTTCGTGGCATGGGGCAAGCCGCAAGCCCTCTAGTGAGATTGGTGGAAGGGGAAGAGAGGTGAGAGGCCCCTGACCACCTCCAGGGTTTTCTCCCTCAAAATTGGGGTAGAAACGAGCCAAATCGTACCGTCACGTGCATGGTGCTCCTAGCTAAGGCTAACGGCAGCCGTAAAAATCTAGCCCTTCACCACGATGAATCATGGACCTTGATCTGATGTTAATCCAATCAGGTGGCATAAGTAACAACAACAAAACATGCTTTAACTCTATGTTGGTACTGCTTTCACAGTACTATTAGAAATAGCTTTTGAACGAACGAATTTAACTCCCTATCAACAAAATACTTCTAGTAAAATATTTTTAAAAATGTCATAGAAATTATATTTCTATAAGATGTTAAAATTAAACAGTTTAATATAGTCTTATTTGATTAGTAAAGGATTGTCGTGGTAGCTTAGTGGTCATGCTCACAAATTTGTGGCCGGCTTATCAGTAGCTTGAGCATGATGTATAGAAAAATTGATGCACGCAAAATTCGTCAAGGCTCAAAGCCCCGATTGATGCGGTGTGAATTTTCGGAGAATGGGTTGTGACGGGCTCACGTGTCTTTTCATTAACATGTCCTTTGGGTTCTTTGGGGCCAGAAATAATGGCAACTCTTTTCCAACCAAACCCAAGAAATGAAGCGTGAAGGAAAGATGCAAATTAGGAAGCTTTTAAATATCAGAAGTTAGAGTAAACGGTGTGGCAATTTGAGGAATGATATGATAATCCATGATTCAAGCGGGAAGAGGTTTTGGAAAGGTTAAGTGACAGCCAACAGAAGTTATACGTGATAGAGAGCCCTTAGGTCAAGGTGCATACCATTGCACTCCAGCAAACCACAACTTCAAGTAGGATTATATTGATCGTTCGACATTAAGCAGGAGTGACTATTTAATAATCGGATCTGTGATAGTATTGGAATTTGAGTTTAGGCGAGTTAGTTATTGATAGTGGTCCGGGTTACGTTAGTTCGGTATTATATATATACTGTGGGTTTAGCCCCCTTAGATTCTCTCCCATATATTATTATTATCTAATCTGTTAGAAGTTTAAGTTAAAGATCTTAATGAAGTCCTATTAAGATCATGGCAGCTTCTAGTTCTTCCTTTATTCCTACACCTCTAGCTCAAGCTGATAATCAAGGAGAAGGGCATCCGAGAGGGGCACTCTTACAGGGTACCAGCGCAGCTATCATCCTCACCACTTGACCATGGTTCAAAATTATGAGGTCCGTCGCCAATAGCCCTCATATGGCTTTATAGTGTGACGTTAATAAAGCCCTCCATGTCAGACTGACCACTTGATCGAAACATCTGAACATGCCCCCCATTGCCTAAGGTCACGTAAACTGAGATAAGCACTATAAGCTTTGGCTCTCACGGGCTGTTGCGCCTCTGAGTTCAGTTCAATAAACCCTCACACGTTTGAGAAGGAAGCTAAACCGTACTATGTGGGAATGGATGAAATTTTTTTTAAAGAAATAAAATTGGATAGCCAGACAAGAATTTGTTTATCGAGACAAATTGAGTGGTCTTTCTTTATTTCATATAAGTATTTTCTTAACATTCTAAAGAAACAGAGCACTCTCAAAATTGTAACAAAAATCTTTAATGCTTGAGACAATAACGGTGAAATTTTACATTGCAAAATTTAAATTTCATTATTATTAAATATACAAAATGAATACTGATGTCTTTTTAACAATATCTCTTTGGCATATTTTCATGGCACTTTCAATTCTTTAATAGATCTTAGTATTTGTCGGGCAGTCCGGCTGGTCTGAATTTGTTTGGATCACCACCATTTCTACCCCACTGATTGGCTGCTTGATCGGCTTTAGAGTCTGCAGTGTGAGAACCCTGGAAGGCTTCTCTGGCGTCACTGAAAAAAATTTACAAAAAAAATCAGTTTTCGTCAGATTAACGAAACACAAAAAAGGTTATGCGTGTAAGCAATAATTTCAAAGCTGTTTATTGCATTAATTTTATTTTAATTATTTTCTCAGCAAGTGTTTTGCAGATATGCTACATTCAAAGTTTAGATGAAAAATTGTTGTTGTTTTTTCTTAAATGATAGGTTATCAAAATTTTTGAGCTGAACAGTTTTAAAAATAATCGAGATACAATTTTGTAAAAATAACTTGTGCTTCGGGAAATAAACACCCTTTCGGAGCATTTTTATTAATATGTATGATTTTTGTTTACTTCGAGCTTTGTTTTGCTTCCGAACAACTAGTTTTGCTCACTAATAACCAATTTTACGTCCTGTTTCCCAGATACAATACTCCTTCTGAATCCTTCCTCTTATCCATAACTAACCATGCTTCTGTGTGTGTGAGGTAGGAGCTCTTCTACTATACTTATGTATAAATCTGTCTGAGGAAGAAATCATGGAATAGGATATTTAAAGTGTATCAACTTCCAAACAAATAATTGACTTGAATTTATGACATCGTTTGTAACTTAGCCTAGAATATGCATTTCTGATGTTTCTGAATGTTAAATATGAAGTCAGAAAACAATACGTACACATACATTACAAAATTCAAAAAGTACAATAAAAAATACATATAAAGAATTAAGCGTATTTATTCCAAAAATAGGTAATAACGCAGTTAAAATACGACGGTTCTTTTTAAGCAATAATTCTCCACCACGGCTTCAAAATACGAGGTACTTTACCAAAAAACAGTATTACCCTCTCATCATAATTAATAAGAAAAAAGAGACGAATTAATTGAAAGTTCCATAAAATTTAGAAGATACTATCAAAATTATTAACAACAGCTCAGAGCCGTTCTAAAAGAAAGCTTCTCACCAGTAGCTGAGGATATACTACCAGTGAGAGAGCGAGAAATAATTCAATCGGCAAGTATGGAACATATTTAATGAGGCGGAGGGAGGTGGTAGAAATCTGTGCTCTTCTTTAATTCGTTCTTAACGGAACGAAATCAGAAAGTAGACACGGAATTTGGAAGATAAAAAAGATGAAATGGAAAATAAAAGCAATTAATGCCGTGGTGCTCGTGGTACATGATGTTTAAATAAAGGGAAAGGACAAACACTGTTGAATCGTGTAGTGAAGACGGGAGTGTCGCTGAACAGCGAACGAAAGGAGAAGGCGTTGACACAGAAAGTGTCCATAATGTGATGCCATCTGCTAGAAAATGAGTAAAATAAAGGATGATCCACAAAAGATGGGGAAAAGGAAAATAATTGACATGGAATTAAACTACCACGCAAGACCGATTCAAAAGAATGTGGGTTTAAAAGTCGAAGAAATTTAATGGAGATGAAATCTTGCACATATATATATACAAAATGACAAAAGTTAAAATTAGAGCAATAATTCTCCAAAATGCTTTCATCTAAATTATACTCAGAGAAATATTTGTCAATATTCTTTAATTTTATTGAATGAATTGGGCAAAAAAATTAATCCATTGCTTAGAAATGTATTCGATATGGTACTCATGAACAAATGCGTGAGAATGAAGTTTATGAATAATAAGGTTTTTATTCTCTCGAAGCTTATAGATAAAATATATTTCCCACATTTAAAGATCTTTCTTAAGACAGAGACTAATCAAATTATATTGTAGCAATAAACATTACTAACCAAGCATATTTATTCTTATAAAATTTAATTTTTTACAATAATAAGACATTTTTAAATGTTTGCCTGATTTCAATGATGTTATACTTTACGGAAATAAGAAAAGCATACCCCCAAAGAAGTAAGTGATTCTGAACATAAATTCACTCTCGATCTCTCTGTCTAGTTTTTTCTCCTCCAAGCATTTAAAATTCCCGAATTCTTTTTTTTTTTATGGAATATGCTTTTTTTAGTGCCTTAGCATGTATCTCAAGCCTTAATTTCATTTTATCACTATTCAAATTGAATGAATTTTTATTTTCGATTTTCAGAATATATTTTAATGATTGTTTAAACCCTTTTCGTCAGGTTGTTTTAAAATATAAATTTATTTGTTTATATATATATATATATATATATATATATATATATATATATATATATATATATATATATATATATATATATATATATATACATAGATAGATTTCGTTTGAACATTTTCTTCTGAATTTTTTAAATGTTAAATATTTTTAGATATGAACACATAATTAAAAATTATTTCGCACATGATAATATTTTCGACACTAGACAAATTGTTTCACACAAGACAGGTATTTTCACACAAATTATATGTTCATCAAATAATCTCTAATATTCCTTTCATTAATTAATTCAAACATGCTCTATTGTGTGTGTGTGTGAATTCATATCTTTCTCAACACTGAATCAATTTTGCAGTGGCGTAACGGAGAACACTTGGGCCCCCCTGCAAAGTCAGGTTTTGGGCCCTCTAGAGCCCTGGGCCCCCCGCAATGCGGGGGTGTACGTTACGCCATTGCAATTTTGTTAGATTTTCGTCAAATATATGCTGGTCAATATTCATTCAAAGTTTATGAAATATATACCTAATCACTCCAGCAACCCATTTTCCTCCTGGCCCTCTCTGGGCAGCGTCATAATTTCCTCTAGCATGAAAGTACTTGTCGGCTCCAATGTAATTGGCCTCTCTCATGTCCGTGTAGGCTTTCCACATGTCCCTCGCTCCTTGTGCTGCTTGTCTGGCAAAGCCAAACTGACACAAGACTGGGGTACTCATTAATAACAGGCACGTAACTAGGCAAAACACGGACACGGATGATGTCATATCTGAAAAGGAAAATCAATGTTTCATTTAAAAGAACGTAGATAGTCCCCCTGCCTCTATCGTATCGTGCGAATCATGCGTACGAGGGTGAATCGTAAAATAAGTTTCCTCTGTCGACTGTGGTCGGTGTATGAAAGTAAAAAAAATAGAATGACGCATTAAACATAAGACTTTATTTTCCATATTAGTAACAAGTACATTGAGACATTTGTCGTTCTACTTGATAAGTTTCAAAAATACCTCCAAGAAGACATTCAGGGCTTTAAATACAGAAGAAGCGTTTAATGGCTTGTTTTAATTTAGCATTGCTTCCAAAGCGCCTTCAGGCGAGATTCTTCTTCCATGACGGAAACAGATGAAAGTCACTTGGTGCAAGTTCAGAAGTGGGATATAGGCACTCCCAACCAAGAGTTGCAATATGGTTTTGCGTTGTTGTCACCGAGTGTGGTCTCGCATTATCATCCAACAACAGAACGCCAGATTTGAGAAGCCTAGGCTGCTTTTTCCGAATCTCCCCCTTCAACTTCCTCAGGTTGTCGCAGTACCGCATAGCATTGGTGGTTCCAACCTCCAAAAGGTCCACTTAAAAGTAAACGCTTCTTCCGTATGCAAAGCCCTGAATTTTTCTTGGAGGGCTTTTTGAAGCTTATCAAGTGGTATGACAAATGTCTCAATGTACTTGATACTTAAGTGGAAAAATAAAGTTATGCCTTATCTTTAAGGGCTCATTCTATTTTTTGACTTTCATGTACAACTCTGACCACAGTCAACAGGGGAAACTTATTTTCCGACTCCCTCTCGTATCATAGAAATCTCTAATTATTTACTTATACAATAGGATAGTCATGGTTACTTGGAGGGAAAAATATTATTGCAAATCGAAACCTACCTTTGTCGAAAGAATGTTCTATGGTATAGAGACTGTGAAAGAAAAATAATTAAAATTAATTGCTTCAAAATTTACTACTGCCATCAAGGTATTGAATTTTTGAAAAAATATAAAAAGACTTAAGTTTGCTTAGAGGCTTTTTACAACCAAAATAAAATTATTTTTCTTCAATATAAATAACTAGAAGTTGTGATAATTGTGCTGAGTACTGCGTAAGGAATAATACTTTAATAGGTACGTATATTTATTTCGTAGTGAGTAATAATTATAAAATAATACTTTGAATCAATTCATAACCCCAGCTCTCTTTCTTTGGATCATTGTATCAGTCCAATACAAGCTTTTGCTTCATCGTGCAATCTAATTTCGACAGAAGTATTTTTAAAATTCAGTTCTAAAGAAGTTGTTAAATGTATCTAACAAGTTTTTTTCTTGTAATTGTTTAATAAGTGTCCTCTCATCGGGATAATTGTTGAAAAGTACTAAAATGGCTATTTTTCTTTAATACGTGAGTAAGAATTACTTTAGCTTTTTACCCTAAAAAACTATAAATACCTAAATTTATTTTCCCTTGTGGCAGTACTTGACATAAATGTTAATTTTTTATTTTATTTTTTCCGTCATCTATATACCAGGGAACATTTTTTCTGCATTGGTAGGATCTGAAACACCTTGATTTTTAATACACCTTAGTATACATCTTCACAATTTTCAGTTAGCCTTATAACTATTGTATTTACTATCAATTACCTTTTAAATGTTTTCCTGAAAACCTAAAATTTCTTTTTATATGATGTTATTGTTGAAACCATACAAAGTTTCTCCTCGCTTGAAACATGCAAACAATGAATTTTGGGAAGTATTTGCTTCATTAAAATTAGTAAAAAAAACGTATGATATTGTTTGTCAAAGGACTTATTTTCCTATTATGTTATTTGTATACATATTAACTCTTTAAATTGATACCAAAAATTCAAAAAAAGAATATTTCTGCAGCCAAAAAAAGAAAAAAAAGAAAATATATATTTATATATTTGAATAATGAAATTTACGATGTAATATATTAATTGAATAAATTTTGCATAATTTTTAAAGATTGTACATGAAAAATGTATCGAATATATGTATTAATATACCGCTTACTAATAATTTAATTTTTTAGTATACTATATATACGTACTAACAGAAATATAAAAATAGTATGTTTTTTGGTTAAACATTTGAACGTATGTTGTAATTTAATTATACTGAAACTAATGTTAAGCTATATGAATACATCCTATATATTTAACCTTAAATATATCTAGAAGAACTTGATAACCGTTATATTTCTGATTATAATTTATATGAGATAAAATTATTTATGAACAAAGCTCACGTCTCTTACACAAAAATGCAGGATTCACTTAGTAGAAGTCTAAAAAGCATTTAGCAATTAAGCGCTACAAGAATTAAAACACCTCTAATATTTTGAGATTTTAAAAATAAACTGATTGTTCAAGTACATGCCCTACATTTGGCTTTTGAATAGAGAAGGACAAAAATATCAAACAATAAAAAGGAAAATTCATGTTATAAAAAAGAATTGGAAAAGTCCCGTTTGAAATATTTCAACAAAAAAATTTTTATTTTAGAAAGAACCTTTTTGTAGTAGTGACTCTTTAGAAATCTTTACATTTATAAATAGTTATTATTTAGTTTTCTATGGAATTTATTTGTAATTGAATTACAAATACTGAATAATACAATTTGAAATTTTAGGCAAAATTAAACAATAGAAGAATCTTATTATAATTATTGTTATTAAAAAGGCTCACCTACTTATAGTCAGTTCTGCTGTATCAACAAGTTACAGGGTCCAAGAAAGATGTGTATCTCTGCGTAGAAACTTATTTATTAACAGAAGTTTTCATTGCTCCTTATTTATACAGAGATGGTTATCGGCGAAAATCGTCTGCGCTTTCAATTTGATCTGGACTTCCCATGATTTCACTATCAAGGGTAGGCTTTTCCACTTTTTTTCCTTAGTCGGAAATCACTGTCTAACAAAGAGAACGGTTATTCGGAGAAATATCGCAGATTTCTCGTTTCTTTTGTTTTATCAAAGGATGCGAAGTCTTCCGCTATTGTTCTACGGAACATAATAAAATCTTTGAATTTTGTTTAGTTTGGAATTTCTTCTACGAATTATTTTAGTTTGAAATGTCGTGAATTTTTTGGTCTTTTCGTCTGTTGACCTTGCTATTCAAAGAGAAATGCTTGAGATTATTTAACGGTAAATTGTAAATTATTTTAAAAAGTTGCATATTAAATGTGTGTGTGTGATTTCATAATTTCGTTTTAAATCAAGATGTAAGAATGGAATGTTTATTTAAATATTTAACAGAAATTTTATTAACCTGATTTGCAAATTAAATGCGTTTTTCAAAATTACATTCATGAGTTTGGTAAATTATAAAATAACATACACATAGAGAAATTTCTCAGACTCATTTATTAAAATGATGATTAAAATTTAACAATTGTTACGCCTAAAAAGCCAGTAGAAATGTATGTCAAAATATTTTCCATTCCCTCCCCACAGAAAATTAGGTTTTTTTTCAAAAAATTATTTAGTTAAATATAAAGGGAATTTTTGATGAGCAAGAAAATGAAGCTTTATTTAAACTTGTTGATGGAGATCAAGTCATTCGGGCTGCAAAAAAAGATTTAAATCACGTAGAGATTTTAAGAATTAACATTGTTTTTTGAAAAAGAAGTACAGATTATAACAAGAATTAATTGAATTTGTAAATATATTATCGGTAAAATTTGTAAAAATTTGTAAAAAACAAATGTTTTTATTTATTTATCTTTACATTATGGCAAAAATATACAATAAATGCAACAAAATCTTTAACCAATTTTTCAATAACTTCGAACCACCACGTCTCTTGATATCACAAAAATTACAGTTGAGCCTTACAAACTTAAATCAAATGTTTATAAAAAAAACAATATTTTATTTGAAAATCCTTTTTGAGATGCATTTTTGATCTTTTTTTATTCCTGAAAGATATTGACTTTTCAGGATCCACAAATGCAAATGTATTTTCCAAGTTGTATGGTCGCGTAAAAAGAGTGGTCACGCTATCGAACTCCGGGTCAGCGTTATCGAGTCGCGTATTCGAATCATGTTGACACTGAAGACCTATCTTGAAGAACAATTCATGCGTGTTAAATCTGCTGAGGGCCATAGTCTTCACATTGGTTTGGTGGGAAAATGTGGAGAGTGACATTTGATCGCAGTTCCAATCTCAGACTTCCAAAATAATTGTCCGTTGCCATTAGCTCTAGTGTAGCTTCAAATTGCAACGTTAAAAAACAATAAATCTTTAAAATAGTACAAATCTTCGCTTCTCTCTCTCGATTCTTTATTCCCTCTTGTTCAGGCATCGTTGTCGTCACTTGATCATGATTCAGAATTTCGACGTTCGTCACCAGTAGTTCTCGCATTGCTTTAGAGTTTGGCGCGTTAATAAACACTCACTCACTACACTTTCTTTTCTCTTTGATTAATACAAAAAAATCACATTCCCTAAACCAGGGTTTTACATTGGTATCCAGGTAAATTCCCTTGAGCCTATAGAATTTTCAAAAGGGTCTGCATTATTTTAAGAGTCTATTGCAGACCGATGTCAATTTTTAAAAATTTCTTCATTTTTAAGGTGTGTGATATGTACACAGAGGTAGTAGATCGATATATAGGTTTTATTGTATGAAACCATCCATTTTAATATATATAGAAATGTAGCGGTGGTATCTGTATTAACCAGTAACAGCCTCCGGACTGAAGTGATCATTTTGATCTAGTGGTATGTTACGTGCTTACGAATCCGAAGGTATTGAGTTCAATCCTCCACATTGGTGAACTAAGAAAAACGCAATCTTCCCGCAGCTGTTGTAGCACCATCTATATATATGTATCCATCAGAAGAGCCATCAAAAACCCTCAAATCTACTTGACGCAGTAAACAAAGCCGTCAGACACACTTGACGCAACAGCAAAAACTCACACGCGCTTGCCATAATAATTATATTATGTTCGTTCATCTATCCACCAACTCACTGGTAGGGGAGAGTGTAGTGGTGGTATCTATGTAAGCCAGTAACATAAACTGGACTGAAGTGATCCTTTTTGTCTAGAGGTATGTTACGTGCTTAAGGAACCAAAGGTCGCGAACTTCTTCCTCCACAGATATATTATAGATTTAGATAGGGAGATGTAATCTACGCATCTCTCTCTCTCTAAAACCGAATGGCATGTATAAACTTTGGTGCATGAGTCTTTGGCTTATATTTAAATACAACTACGTACCAATTCTTTGCAGGATTGGAGAAATTCCCTTCTTATTCAGCTCAAATGATGTGCTTAAGGATTCTCTTGTAATGTTAGTTACCTGTTGCTGAGGGATATAGCTAAAAAGACGTTTCAAATTATTAACATTGAATTTTCTGAAAACTCTTAAATTCCTACTATTTAACTAAAAATGTGTTCGTGAATAGAACTTTACGAATTATCACAAATACGTGATTTATTATTAAGGCTTTAAAACAGTCAGTTGCAAAAAAATTAAAAGCAGTATTCTTAAAAATCTTTAGCAATTGATTCATTTACATCTCTATATGGACAAAAAGCCTTCCACCAAGTTTGATCTAAAAAAAATCAGCAAGAATTATGTGAAACTATCAAAACCATATCGAAAGAACGTATTATATTAAGGCATTCGACTACGTTCGGAGCCGTGATTTTGCAAAAGCGTATAAATGGATAATATTTATGATATTTAGAGTCAAAATTGTTTTAAGAATATTATTACAGTAAAAAATTATTTAAGTACAATATTTTGACAAAAAATTAACATAGAATGACCAGTTTTCAAAGTATTCTCCTTTTGTAAAAAATGCTTCTATTATAATAATATTTTGCCTGTATATAGCTCAGACCTCTCTACAGAGGCTCAACTAGCGTTTTTGAAATGTATTTATAACTTAGAAGCTAGTTTATCCATGTTTTACGACAACGGAGGGGAGAAATCTTAAGAAAAAAAACGCCGCTAATTATTTCAATTAGTCGTAACTCTGAAAATAATGTGAACTTTTCAAAAAAAATTAGTTCAATCTCTCTGGAGAAGTCTTTACTTTATAAAGGGTGTTTTTTAGAGGTATAGAAATTTAAATTGCAATAAAACAACGATGTATTATTCGATTGACATGGATTTTTTTTATTCGAAACATAATCTTGTGGCATTAGATTTTAAATATGATTTCTGGCATAGGACTGCCACGGTTGGCTCGGATGTAGTCCAACCTGGACGTCCAATTTTCGATGACTTTTTCCAACATTTGTGGCCGTATATCGGCAATAACACGGCGACTGTTGTCTTCCAAATGGTCAAGCGTTTGTGGCTTATCCGCATAGACCAATAACTTTACATAGCCCCACAAAAAATAGTCTAGCGGTGTTAAATCACAAGATCTCGGAGGCCAATTCACAGGTCTAAAATGTGAAATTAGGTGGTCATCAAACGTGTCTTTCAATAAATCGATTGTGGCACGAGCTGTGTGACATGTTGCGCCGTCTTGTTGGAACCACAGCTCCTGGACATCATGATTGTTCAATTCAGGAATGAAAAAGTTAGTAATCATGGCTCTATACCGATCACCATTGACTGTAACGTTGTGGCCTTCATCGTTTTTGAAGAACGGACCAATGATTCCACCAGTCCATAAAGCGCACCAAACAGTCAGTTTTTCTGGATGTAACGGTGTTTCGACATACACTTGTGGAATAGCTTCACTCCAAATGCAACAGTTTTGTTTGTTGATGTAGCCATTCAACCAGAAGTGCGCTTCATCGCTAAACAAAATTCGCTTATGAAAATCGGGAACAACGGCAATCTCGTGTTGGGCCCATTCGACGAATCTGCGCCTTGCTTGATGATCGTTTTGATGAATTGCCAAACCAAACTGAGAATAAATCACTTGACAGCTGTTAAATCGGTCGCCATTTTGGAAAGTAATGCCAACTTAAACTTCTATACCTGGAAAAAAACAGTCTTTAGCTTTGACCTAAGTACAGAGGCTCAACTAGAATTTTTGAAATATATAACTTAAACGTGGTTTATCCATGTTTTACGACAACGGAGGGGAGAAATTTTAAGAAAAAAAATGCCGATAATTGTTTCAATTGGTTGTAACTCTGAAAATAATGTGAATTATTTTTAAAAAATTAGTTCAGACTTTCTGGAGAAGTTTTTAATTTATATAAGCAAAATATTATTATTTTAGAAGCCTTTTTTATAAAAGGAGAACATTTTGAAAAAAGGTTATTCTAAGCTAATTTTTTGCCAAAATATTGTATTTAAATACCGTTTTTTTCTCAAAATGTTCTTAAAACAATTTTATACGTGTATTCTAATGTAAGTGACACTAAATATCATGAAAATTATCCATTTATGCGTCTTTTAAAATCACGGTTCCGAACGTTGTCGGATACCTTAAGAATGTAAGAAATTTGAATGTTTCAATTAAGAAATAGAAGTGTACTGTCTTAAAACTGGAATTAAATAATTCTTCACACAGGTAATTTATATGTTAATAATGTAGGATAATTATAAGCTCTTATAATAATGTAGGATAATAATGTAGGATAATTATAAGCTCTTATAATATTTCTTTGTTGATTCTTAAAGCCGGGCATATGCATATCACAACCAAAAGAATATTACTGGCAACAAGAAAAAATTATGAAAGTAAATCCTGAAAAGTTGAAAAAGTATTACACCCAGTAATAACTCCATGCAATGTCATATATATGGATGAAATACCGTAGGATATTTAAAAGATCTTAATTAACGATTAACAATCAAGTTAATATTCTCTGCATTGTATCAATCTACTTCTGACAGAAACAGAGTATTTTAGTGTTATATATTTCCTTTTATTGCTCTAGATTAAAAGAAATGACACTGGAATTTTTTTACTTCTGAAGAGTTACATACGTCCACCCTAGGCGAATATATATTTGTTTTGAAAATATCTAGCAACAAAATAAAATCCTATAATTAATATTATTTTTGCATCTTTTGATGGTGCATGATCAATGAAGGGAAAATTCTGAAGAATTTTAGCATTTTGTTAAGAAAAGAATTCACGATATTCTGATAATGTACTGCATTTTGCACCGTCAACACTGAATTGTAAAACATTTACAAGGACACCTACCCCCTATTCTGTATTAATACAATGAACACGAGTAAAGGCAAAACTTTAACCCTTTATCTACCGACGGTACTTATAAGTACCACACTCACTTTAAAATTACATAGAATAACCATTTTCACGAATATTCTGACGATACTTAATAGGCTTATAAATGTAATATATAAATATACACTGAAGAGTCAAAACATTATGAACACCTATTCAATAACACGTTGAGTCTTCTTAGGCCTGCAAAACCGCTGTATCCTGCTTTGGCATGAATTTCACACGTAGATGACTGGAGACAGGTTGCTCCAAACATTGAAGCAGCGGTCACGCAAATTCGAGATATTCCGATAAGGTGGTTTTTGATCTCTGAGTTAACTTTCTATGAAATCACAAATGTGTTCTATCATTTTAAAATCTAGTAAATTAGGCGACCAGAAAATTATTTGAAATTCATTATGCCTCTCGACTCATTACAACACAATTCGAGCCTTGTTGCATGGTGATTAGTTCTGTTGGAAGATTCAATTCCCTGTTGGGGAGATAGACGCGTTGTAAGCAACCGATTCGCATTTACGTTCAGATAGTCCGTAGTTTTCATGTTGTGTTCTGCTATAAAAATGGGTACCAGGGCTGCTCATGAGAATGTTCTCAAAGCATAATATCACTTCCACTAGCCTTCTATATACGAGGAGAGCAATTCTTCACCTGGAAGACGGCACTCTCTGACACGACCATCAACATGAAGAAAGAGAAATCATGATTCATCCTACCAGGCAACTCTCTTCCACTTATCTATGGTTCTGTCTCGATGATCCCAAGTCCACTGTAGACGTAGTTGGCTCTGGCGCTTGGTCAACAGAGACACATGAGTAGGAGATCTGTAGTGAAATCCATATTAAAAAGTGTCCTCCTGTGTGTTCCGAAAAACTTGCACTTAGACCTATAACGAATTGGGCTGTCAGCTGAGCCATTGTCTGGTGCCAGTTTTGTTTTACTGAATGGGACAGTCTTCAGCATCCTTTTTTCTTTGATAACGTGTGGACGTCCAACAGCTTGGCATCTACTGCCGGTTTCACCGTCTTTTATCCACTTTTCATAAATACTAACAACGGCAGTCCGTGAACAACCTAACAGTTGTGCGGTTTCGGAAATACATGTTCCGACTCTTCAGGTCATTGCAATCTGCTCTGATCAGAATCGCTTAGATCAGCAGCCTTTCCTAACCTTCTCAAAAGTAAGGGCAGGAATGATTTCTTATCTTCTCCAGCAACTTTTAAATACCGTTTACACTTAATCACGTGCCTCCATGTCATCCAGATGAGTTCATTAAAAAATGTTCGTGTGTGGGGGGGAGTGTATAATGTTTTGATTCGTCAGGGTATATATAAGCAGTATAAACATATAATATACATATTTAATTTGAAGAAAAAAGATCTGCGAAAAATGATTATTTTTGAATTACTTTTAATGCACTACAAGTAATTAGAGATTATATTAAAATTATGCTCAGTTGCTCCTAAGTGAGACAAATAATTAAAACATACAATATACTCATTTAAAAGCTAAACTACCAACTCATTTCAAAGTCATTTAAAAAGCTGCAATTTACAATTTTTTGAAAAATAATATTTATTTCGATATTTCTTTTGTCCTTAATGCAGAAGCAAATATTAAATGTAAAAAAAAATATTAAATTAATTGAAAAATTAAACACACACACACACAAATCAAATTCTATTAAAGCTTATTTATTCATTTTTTAACTAAGAAAACAACAATTTTTATTAATATCTCTAAAGTTAAATTTTATACGTAAGGGTTTGTATATTACTGAAGAATATCCACTTTTGAATTTTCATTCTACACTCATGACCATAAATTAAGGATAATTCAGAATCACACAGAAATTGAACTCTAAAATAAAAATTTCACCTGTAGAATTATCACACACATCTTGAAGAATATGCATATTACTGGAAATCTCCAGATGGCGCGCATAGTATGTCACAATGACGAGAGTGTAAGAGAGGGGTATATAAGGAATGGTGACAAAGAAGTAAAATTGTTCACAAGCGCTTTAAAAGCCTTTCATTGCAATAACCGCAAAGTTCTGGCACAAAGGAAGCATTTGGATGATTTTTTACGTGGTAAATTATTGGACGACTGGAAAGTGGACGTACCTAGCTGGAAGTATCCGAGGAACTTGGAATCGCCCAGAGTGTCATCTCCAGGCTTTGGCAACGATTCCAAGATGATGATAATGTGAGTAGATGTTACAGCACAGGTCGTCCTAAGTTACAACGCCGATGAGGACCGGTATTTGGCAGTTACTGCCAAAAGAAACAGACGGAGCACAGCATCAGACCTGTCTCGTCAGCCCTCTTCAGCCACCGGTACGACAGTGCAAGGCAGACCTTGTAAAGACGCTTAGGGCATATTGGTCGATATGCTCGTAGTCCTGTCAGATGTGTTCCACTTACCGCAACTCACTGTCGCCTGCAATTAACCTGGAGTAGACAGCATGCATTGTGGACAGAATAACAGTGGTCTTGTGTGATGTTTTGAACGACACCGTTACGGTGGTGCAGGATGGCTCGTTTGGGGAGGAATTATTCTTAGTTCCAGAACTGACCTGCATGTTCAGAGTGTAACAATAACAAGCCACATCTATCGGGATGTCATTCTGGAACAACATGTACGTTTGTTTCGGGGTGCCATGGGTGCTGAATTTCTGTTTATGGATGAAAACGCCCGTCCTCACCGTGCAAACATTGTAGACGATTGCCTTCAATCGGAGGATATTACCCGTATGGATTGGCCAGCATACTCACCGGACTTGTATCCAATAGAGCATGTGTGGAATATGCTTGGCCGACGAATTGCAGCCCGTCAACCCCCTCCCACCTGTCTACCGGAACTTCGGAGGGCATTGCTTGATGAGTGGTGTAATATTCCCCAAGATCAGATTGATAATTTGATACTCAGCATGCCTAGGCGTTGTAAGGCCTGTATTGCATCGTCCGGGAGACATACTCCGTATTAACCATCATACTAACTATGTTATACTGTTTTTTGTAAATAGGTTCTTTTTTGAAATTTGATCCAGGGAGTAAAAATCGCAATTTTTATTAATTAGGTCAAACATATAGCATCTTTTTGGCTCTTTACCTTTTGTTTAATAAATAGACTTTACAAATAAGTCAAATTTGTTTTGCTTCTGACTCTTTCTTTGCCTGAACTTCATTATCCTTAATTTATGGACATGAGTGTAATAAGAAATATCATCTGATGTATGAGATTTACAAACACCTATAACTATATCCACTGTTTTCTGTTGAAACAGTATAGTGAAAAAATCTTTTAAAAGTGGTCATTTTATCGAACCAATTAACATGTAACATGACTGCAATGAAATGTATGAGTATATTCAGAGTTAATATGTACACCAACTTATTAAATTTTAGATTCTAACTCATCATTATGCTTTTGATTAAATATTTGCGAATTTAACGCGGGACATAGAATTTATTTATAAAATTTTGTATAAGAAAACTATTTAACCTGTTTTATCTTCTTGTTACATTGCTCTTCCAAGCTTATTTATTTTACGCAATAATTTTTCTGAGCTTAATTCATTAGATTATAGAGCTATATCGTCTTACTATATATATCATTTCTGTATTGATATTTATGTAATAAAAATTTTCTTTAAATTTTTCCTTTTCTAATATAATATTTTTAACAATTTTTTAACGATTTTGATATGGAGAGTAATTACTGTATACAATTACAAAACAAACTCTATTAAATAAATTTAATTTCTTTATTTAAAATATTAACTCTACAGATGTTTGTTTTAAGAATATTTTAAATTTATTTTTTGTCAATTTAATGAGATAATATATTTAGTATGCAAAATCCAAAAAATATGAAAAATACGGTATCTTCAAACAAACCAAAACAACTATTGATCAAAATTTATATAACATGAACTATTTTAAGCTATAAAACAATTGCTAAATATACGCCTCGCTTAATAATCATAAATTATCATTTTTTCAGAGTAAGATCATTCTTTCGCGTTTCTTATTGTAGAATTTTCTTATTAAAATAAAAACTTTATGCATAATTTCCAATAAATAATTTACGTCCTAAGAGATTAGCTTTTGCAGTTATTATAAAAATTGTATTGCGCAGTTATCTCACGCGTCTCATTTACATATGTTTCGCAATCGGATCGTGGAAAGCCAATTTTACCGCGTGATGCAATTATTTCTCAGAAACCAGAATAACAATAGAATTTCATAAATTCAGAATGACATGTGAAAAAAATCATAATAATAGAAATAGATCATTCACACTTATCGCAATGAGTTGCACGACTCAAAAAAGAACAAATACTTCCAACTGATTGGAATTTTTTAAAAGAAACCATGAAACACACTTGTCTGCATTGATGGATTTTGGAAAGATAGATACTACGTAATAGTGTGTTTACTTCCCACTATTGACATTCGTAGAATCTCTGCCATCTAAAGTCAGTTACTTTTCTCAAATCAGACTGCCTTTAGAAAAAAGAAAATATAATGCAACGATGTCTGTGTTATAAAAATGTGCATGAACGTTTATTTCGAGGAAAATGTAACTGAAAAATAAGCGAAAACTCGCACTATTCGATAGCCTTCTATGATTTCTTACCCTCCACCTGGACTTGAGGAGATTGCTACATATATAAAAAAGAAACTATATAGAATTTAATATAAATTAAAATATGTAAAATGCAAATATTAAATATGTTCTTTGAAATTATTTTTAATATATATATTATCGTTTCATACTATTATCGTCTGCTTTGATTTAATAATTTATATATATATATTATTCTTATATATAACATTTCTTACTGTTTATTTTACTGATATAATCGTTTGGTATTATATGTTTTGATACAAAAGTTGGCATCTTTTTCGTCATGAATCTCGACGGGAGAATTTGGTAGTTGATTGTTAAGAGTTCGATTTGACATGTGTTTTTGACACATAATAGAATAATCAATTGCTTTTACTCATTTGATTCAGATTTTAGATTGCAAAAAATTTATTTAATATATTCTTACGTGTAAATATGTGTTCTTATTTGCTACGTTCTTGTTTTAATTGAAAAGTTTATTATATTTCGAATTGAGTATTTGTATCTGAACTACCAAAACACAAACGATAAATTGGTCAGTTTTATTAGATGTGACATTCATTTTTTTCACTTAAATAATTTTTTAATCCTTTCATTTACTGGAAGTCGATGTCCAAAGACGAAAATAAAAGCAAGTGAAATTTGTTAAAGTAATATATCCCGCCTACAAGTGTAAAACAATTATACATTTGGAGTGAAAAAGTGTCATAGTGTTAATTTGTTTAAGAAAATAATGCAAAAATTGAAAGATTAGTTACTATTTATATACTGCAAAAAATTTAAGGCATTCAAGAAAGTTCGAAGTACTCTCTTAAAAACCATCATACTGAAACATTGTAAATGCTTTTTCATAGGAATCAATACCAATAAATATATATAAATACTAACATTTAAAAAAATTATCCGTTATTAAAATAGTTCAGCAATATTTTTGAAAAAATTCAAAGCAATTAGAGAAAAAAAAGTAATACATTTATATCAAAACTAAAACAAATTAGATGCATTTATCTGTATAATATACTAAAATTTCAATGTTTCATCAAAATTTTTAAAAAATTTAAAGCTGATTGAATAAATATTATAAGAAATGTGACATTCTTTATATGAGACTATTATTTAAATAACAGGCCATAACTCAAAAAAACATTCATCCAATAAGAAATATTTTAATACATTCTCTAAAAAATAATATAAATATCAGGTTGAAAAGGTTCCATAGAAATATATACAGTGGGACACAAAAGTGTTTGTACACTTGCAATTTCTTATCAAATTTAGTGTTTTCGACTAATAAAAATTAATATATTGTAATTGTAATTTTTTTATGATATCTGCAACTTGTTCTTAAGAAATGACATTAATGATTTTTTAAAAATAGCATAACTATTTTTTTAAAAAATTAATAATCAAAAAGCTACGAAAAAATTACGCCACAAAAGTCTTCGTACACTTAACAAAATCTCAACTTAGCTTTAAATATTGTATTTCTTTTTTAATTTAGTACTTAGTAGGATATCTTTTAGTGTCCACAACAACTTTTAAGCGTCTTGGTATAGATTTAATCGGTTTTTTTGTAATTTCTGCATCGATTTTCCTCCATTCTTCTGGGATTAGGGATTTTACTTTACATTTTGTGTTTATTTGTCATGTCTTCTTTTTTATATCAAATTCTCAGCAAATATGTTCTACTGAGATAAATAAAGTAATTTATGATGCATTTTTATAATTTAGAGACAGTTATAGAGACACCAGTGGCGTACATTGATAGCAGTGCTCTTGGCATCATTATCCTGTTAAAAAAATGAAGTCGTTTCCAATAACCAAATTTTGGGCGAATAATTTAAAATTTCTCTTTAAAATATTTAAATAAAACTCATGGTTCATAATATCAACAAAAAATACCATATTACCTAATTCTGTGGCCGATTTACACCCCCACGCAAGAACACTTCCACCTACATATTTTATTGATCCAACTAGATTCTTGGGATTAAGTTTCAGATAATTCAAAATTGACAGTAAATTGATTGGGATGGCAGATAATTCAACATTTTTGGTTCTGATGGGCCTACAAGAGCTTTTAAATGAAAAATAAAGGAGTTTAATCCTATGAATTTATGTGGAACAAGAACTCCTCCACCTCCATACTTCAGCATTGAAGTGGGGGTGTTCTGGCGTAGGGGTGTAAATTGGCCTCAGAATTAGGTAATTTGGTATTTTTTGATGGTATTGTGAATCATCTCCATTTAAATATTTTAAAGAGAAATTTCGAATTATCCGCCCGAAATTTGGATATTGGAGAGGACTTAATTTCTTAACAGGGTAATGACGCCAAGCGCACTGCTCTCAATGTACGCCACTGATGTCTCTATAACTGTCTCCAAATTATGAAAACACCTCCTCAATCACTTTATTTAGCCCAGTAGAACATATTTGGTGAGATTTGGATGTAAAAAAAAGAAAACATGACAAATAAACATAAAATGTGAAGTAAAATCCCTAATCACAGATGAATGGAGGAAAATCGACGCAGAAATTACAAAAAACTGATTAAATCTATATCAAGACACTTAAAAGTTGTTCTGGACACTAAAAGATATCCTAGTAAATACTAAATTAAGAAAGAAGTACAATATTTAAAGCTATTTTCAGATTTTGTTAAGTGTACGAAGACTTTTGTGGCGTAATTTTTTAGTAACTTTTTGATTATTAATTTTTTTAAAAAAATAGTTATACTATTTTTAAAAAAATAATTAGGTCATTCCATTAAGAACAAGTTGCAGAGATCATAAAAAAATTACAATTACAATATATTAATTTTTATTAGTCGAAAACATGAAATTTTATAAGGAATTGCAAGTGTACGAACACTTTTGTGGCCCACTGTACATAGAATTTTGAGTTATCACAGGCTCGCCATGATAGATATTGCACAATTTAAATGCCCACTTCTGGTAGATGAAAGACACACTTCCGGTTTTTCTAATTTTATAAAGTTGATTGCAACTTGCCCTGTAGATAAGGTAAAAACAAAACAAAGTATGTTTTGTTCAGCCGAAAGATAACTCTAAGCAATAAAATAAAAAACAAAGAAAAAATGTGTTTTGGTCATTTCAATGTGTTTGGATGCCTTAAATAAAACTAAAAACTTCCTGTTGGGAGCTTAAATTGTATTTTATATCTGTAAGTAAGATATTTTTAATGTTTGACATAAATATATAAAACATTACAAAATATGATAAAATCGATTGAATATTCAACAAAAGTGGAAATTGTTGCCAATGCCACCTGATCGGCCAAGGCCAGATCGAGGCCTATGAAACTCATCATGGCAAAGGGCTTGATTGTACACATGTTAGCCGTAGCTTTGAGTACCATTCTGATTACAGTTCAATTTGACTCATATCCACCTCTATTATGAGGGAAAACACCCTGGGTTGGTCAGGGCCTCCCACCTCTCTTCCCCTTCCACCAACCTCATGAGAGGACTAGCAGCTTGATGGCTATTTACAGTACAAACATGGCTAACAGGCACTATACATTTACAAATATCCATGCCTTCTCCAGGATTAGAACCCTGGCCCTACGGCACCGCAGTCAACGTCACTAACCACTATATCGGATTGGCAGCAAAAGTGGAAGTGATACATAATAGTGAAAGGTGCTATAAGCGAACTATTGCTTTCAGACTTATTATTTAAACTATAATGTTGTAACTCTAGTTCAGCGGCGCTGAAGTCGCTTGTTTTCAAGTGTATATTTTCCTGTCTGTCTTGTTTGTGTTGTAAATAAACGTTTGTCCCTCCATCCGACTGGTCGTATCAATGTAGTCGCCTCAACTTCTGACTGGTAAGAACTAATTTATTCCATTTTTAATGTACGAAATCAAAATGAATTTTTAAAGTACGATATCGAATGAATTACGAATTTGAACACATAATATTGACTGAAAAAAGTATATTTGTGAGTTATTCTAATATAATTCTTTTCTTTATAACTGTGTGTAATTCGTCACTGGCGTTATTTTAGAAGAGTCAGGGGTGTGAATTTTGCTGTCACTGAAGAACCCCGTGTAGATAGGATGACGTACCGATATCTAGAGAAAATTTATTCACATTGTTGGGGTGTGGAAGTTTGGAGAGTGGATTATGAACTCAGGTGTCTTCCCCGTCTCTTCATCGAGACTCGAAATTATGTGATCCGTTGCCAAAAGTCTTCGTGTTGGTTTGAACTGATGCGTTAATAAACCATAAAATCAAATTCATGAAGAAATATAAAAAAGAAGAATTTATATTATATGCATACTCTTTCGATTTCTTAAGGTCTTATGTAGTTTTGAGTTCACTGGTCTTAATAAAATTGAAGAATTCCATCAAAACCTTCGACCAGAAAACTTTTTTGGAAACAATAATCAAAAGAGTTCTTTACGATGATTTTTATTCAATGATATACGGGTTTGTATTTCTTGAGAAATAATTATATATATCTCATATATTTCAGAACAAAACTACTTTAAAAAGTATTTTTTTTATAAATGAATCTCATAACACAAAATAAATAACAATTCACATGAGACCAAATTGACTAACTTTTTGCAGTGAATTTAATCTACGTTGGGTCATAAAAAGGTTTATAGTCTTAAATTTTGAGTACATTTTTATATTTTTGAGTACGTTTTTATTCACTTACGTTTTTATTCACGTTTTTATTCATTTTACAATGCATTTAAACAATACGTAATGTTAATAAACAAATATACAACTCCTGTAACATAATGTTTTTTATTTTTATATTTTAGTCCTAATTTACTCATATTTGGCTTCATATTCTCTTATGAAAAACTAATTATGTTTCATTAAATTTAAATATTTCTTTAGCATTTCAAAGACTCCAAAAGATAAATTCTCTCTCATTGTTAGCTGATATTTTTACACTATACATTTCAAATACACTGATATGTATGTAGTTTTGATTTCTCAAATTAAAATTGTTTCCAATAAAAAGTCTTGTAATTAGCTTATCAAACTGTTGCGACTGTCTGTCCCGCGAACTGCGATTAGCAGTGACAGTCAGAGGGGGAATTTTCTTAGTTTTATTTCTGATCATCTGCTGAAACGAAACCAATCGGCTTCAAGTTATCCTTGGGATGCCATTCTCAAGGTCTCAAGGGTAATTTCAGACCAACTGCTTTCTCTTTAAAACTAAGCTTACGAGCTATTCAATTTCTTTCTAAGGATGATGTTTACGTGGAGGGGGTTCCACTTTCACATTCGCATATGAAGATTACTTACAATGGTTTTATGAAGAAATTTTCAAACATGAAATTTCTCTCTTGGTTAATACATAGCACTATTGTTTTTTATTGGTTACTATAGTCCACGGGTAACAGTTAAACCCCAAGTGTTTAGTTCCCAAGAAAGCTTGGTGGCTATTTATCGACCAACTGATCAGTCGACCCTGCCAAGCCCTGTGTTTGAACCCCGGACTTGTGACGTGAAACCGCGATACGCAACCACTAGGGATTGCAATATCAGACCAAAAATTCAATACCGGTTTTCGGTATTTTTTAGGTTTTAATACCGGGATACCGGTTTTAATACAGGTAGTAGAAATTTTAGAAATAGAAAGAAAATACAGGTGTCTCTTTGTTTTATTTGCCAGTTTTTTTAGAGAATGTAAATACCACAAAAATAATTTGTAACATAAATTATAACGGTATATAAAGAATCACAAAAAAGTAAAAAGGAACCTCTTATTTATTTAAATCATAAAAAAGTGTAAATACCACTATTCAGTCTGGGGTACTATTATAAATTTTTGAAATGTGATCGTAAAAAACAAAATGCACCAATTGTACTGTCATTAAGCCTGAAACTTCATATTGTGCAAAATTACCAGCTGACGAAAACGCTCCTTCGGCATCTACGCTAGTTGCAATGTGTGATATACTTTTAGCAATGCGTGATATTCTCACACATGTAATGAAATCAAACCCAAGTTTTATCAACTGATTTTTTGTGCTTCTTAAAATTATTCTTATTCATTAATATAGGTTATATTAATGAGTATATATATTATAAATCTGAAAAATATTTCAAACCCTAAAGTATGATATGCAAATAACTTAACTCAGTGGCGCAACAGCCTATGAGGGCCAAGGCCAACTGTTCCCAGCTTATTATACGCGATCTTGGGCCCTGAGGTGCATGGGCAGATGTCTTGATCAGGTGGTCAGTCTGACGAAAAACCCCAGTGTTAAGTTCCCAAGCAAGCTTGGTGCTCATTTATCAACCTACTGAAGGGATGAAAGGCTGAGTCACCTTTACCCAGTCTGGGGTTTGTACCTCGGACCTGTGGTGTGGAAGCGTGATGCACTAACCACTCAGCCTTTAGGCTTCATAATATGCAAATACAAATGTGAATAATAAACTCACCAATTTAAAAGAAATATCGAAATATTGCGCACTTTATTGTCACAGATACGAATATCAGACTACGGATCCAGCGCGTGTGCAGTTACGCCAAGAGCTGTAATAGGATAATTTTGACCTGCCTCTCCTTAGTTGATTCATATAGAGTGTTTTTTTCCAAGTATAGAAGTTTAAGTTGGCATTACTTTCCAAGATAGTGATCGATTTAACAGCTGTCAAGTGATTTATTCTCAGTTTGGTTTGGCAATTCATCATGAATAGACTCACGCCTGAACAACGCTTTCAAATTGTGCAATTTTATTTCGAAAATAATGGTCGATTTTCATAAGCGCACTTCTGATTGAATGGCTACGTCAACAAACAAAACTGCCGCATTTGGAGTGAAGCTAATCCACAAGTGTATATCGAAACACCGTTACATCCAGAAAAACTGACTGTTTGGTGCGCTTTATGGGCTGGTGGAATCCTTCTTCAAAAACGATGAAGGCCACAACGTTACAGCCAATGGTGATCGGTATAGAGCCATGATTACTAACTTTTTCATTCCTGAATTGAACAATCGTGATGTCCAGGAGCTGTGGTTCCAACAAGACAGCGCAACATGTCACACAGCTCGTGCCACAATCGATTTATTGAAAGACACGTTTGGTGACCGCCTAATTTCACGTTTTGGACCTGTGAATTGGCCTCCAAGATCTTGTGATTTAACACGCTAGACTATTTTTTGTGGGGCTATGTAAAGTCATTGGTCTATGCGGATAAGCCACAAACGCTTGACCATTTGGGAGACAACATTCGCCGTGTTATTGCCGATATACGGCCACAAATATTGGAAAAAGTCATCGAAAATTGGACGTTCAGATTGGACTACATCCGAGCCAGCCGTGGCAGTCCTATTCCAGAAATCATATTTAAAATGTAATGCCACAAGATTATCTTTCGAATAAAAAAATTCATGTCAATCGAATAATACACCGTTGTTTTATTGCAATTTAAATTTCTATACCTTTAAAAAAAACACCCTTTATATTTTAGCACTTCTCTCGATTGTGCGATGCAACTTTATATTCACAGTCTAATTAATTTCACCCGTTAGGGAGACATAAAAATAAAAACGTATACTATTTTACGATGTTGGCAATCTGTGAACATATAGTGAAGACAATTTAAAATACCGAAAACCGGTATTTAAACTTGCGAATACCGGTATTACAAAATTGCACAAATGGCTCAAAATACAGGTATTCGGTATCCCGGTATTGAAACCCCTAGAGAAACCACACACATACACACACACACATATATATATATATATATATATATATATATATATATATATATATATATATATATATATATATGAAAGAAATATGTATTATATATCAAAAACAAGAAATAATAGATAATGAACATAACAAGAAATAGCGTAATAAAAATATAAAAGCTGAACATGAAGAACAAAATTATAGAGAAATAAAAAAAGAAACTACAAAAAAGAAGAACCTAGCGAGTCAGAAAGCAATTTCGGACTTAGGACCGAATAAGTGGGGTTAAACTAGTATATATATATATATATATTACGTAGATCCGGGTTCTAGGATTTTGTGCAAAAACAATCACAAAGAATATAAACAGTTCTTTAAGAGAGCGATGCTAATTTATTACCGAAAATCCAATCCTTTAAATACAGGATTCAGCAGCAGTATTCACAGGGTAAATATCCGAAGGTCTTCACACCTTCGACAGCAATCAAACACAATCACCAGTGTTTAAAAATACACGTAAGTAAAGATTATTCACTAGCACAGCCAAGCTAATCGCTAGTCAAAACAATCCTCACTACTCGCTGGTTTAATCCAGACTCATCGCCGAAACGAAAATTAGATACCTCGGGTGCCAGCAAAATAAATCGCTTATACCCAGAATCACAGAAAAAGGGTGAAAAGAAATGCGATATCGGAATCCATTCCCCCGCAGGGGGAGGCTAGAGGAAGGAGAAGCCGAACGAGAACGGAACAAAGGTGACGTCACGAGGGCGAGAGAGGAAGAGCGCAGGAAGGGGGCAAAAAGCCCAAAATGCGTTCGAGAAGCACCAAAACGCAGTGGGAAGAAAGAATGCTACTGCTTTTTTTTCCGCAGCCGATATGAAAAAGAAAAAGAGTCTGCAAGTAGCACTTACAAACGCAACAGCAGGGGGGACGAAGCAGGAGCCAGCTTTTACACTGATCCCAGTTCTGATGAAAGGCAAAGGCATTTGAGTGTTGTAAGATGTAGCAATTAAAGGCTCATCGCCGTACCGGCGAGCATCTCTTTATAGGCGCGACAAAAACTTCCAGAAATATAACCGCTCGTGTCACTGAACGGGACACTAGTGGAGAGATCTACTACTTTCTAGAAGATTCCAGAGGGTTCCGAACTCACCAACATGGTCGCCAACGACGCCAAAATGGTCACCAAAGTCGCCAACTTGGTCTCCAAAAATTATGCCAAATTGGCTCTACCGCCAAATTTTGGCCAAGTTCTCATAGAATCGTCATTATAACGTAAGGTGTGGCATTGCTTGTGAATAGTACAATTTTAACATGAAATAAATATAACATAGAGTAATATAAATGCATTAAACACTCAAATACAAATTATTTACACTATTTACACAAAATTCGTAACAATATACACTGTGTCGCAAAAAATATATGCACCCAGAAGAAATCAAGCTACAATCACGAAACTCGGCAAGAATGTAGTCTGGTAAGAGATATGCAAATGATTAAAATTTCGAAGCCAACGAGACAAGGCTAAGTGTGCTATGCGCATATTAGTTGCGCAACTGGGAGAGTTTAAAAGCATGAGTACGAGCGCCGTACGGCTATCCAAACGAATCTGATGACTTTGATAGACGATATTGAGACTTAGGATGCCTCTAAGACGTAACCGGCGGCAGTACGAGCAGCTGACGGACTTTGATAGGGGCCGTATAATAGGCCTCAGAGAAGCAGGTTGGTCGAATAGACGTATCGGTCGCCACCTCGGTCGGAGCGATATGGTAGTTGCTCGGTGTTGGCAACAGTGGATCACAGAAGGTAGAGTGTACCGTCGCGGAGGGTCAGGACGTCCCAGGAACACAAATGATCGCGAGGATCGTGCAATCAGAAGAGTGGCCACTTCGGCACCAACAACGTCGCTAGCATCGATTCAACGCCACTTACCTCCTTCCAGACATCCAGTGCCATCAAGAGAAACCATAAGGAGACGACTGACCGAAGTTGGCTTGAGGAACCGACGTCCGCTAAGACGCTTACCACTGACCCCACATCATAGGCAGTGTCGACTGGATTTTTGCCGACCTCGGGCAACTTGGAGTGTGACAGACTGGAGACGTGTCATCTTCAGTGATGAATCCCGATTCAGTCTCAGTGCTGATGACCACCGCACACGTGTCTGGAGGCGCACCGGCAGCGGTCCTATCCGGCATTTATTGTCGAGCGGCATACAGCAATTTCACAAGGTGTGACAGTGTGGGGAGCAATTTCTTGGGACACACGATCATCTTTAGTGGTCCTTCAAGGCACTTTGACAGCTCGCAGATACGTGGACGATATTTTAACGCCGATTGTGCTACCCATGCTATCAAGTCGCCCAGGTGCCATTTATCAACAGGATAATGCTCGTCCACATACTGCGCGACTCTCCCAACAATGTCTTCAAGGATATGACGTCCTACCATGGCCTGCCAGGTCACCAGATCTTTCGCCAATAGAGCATGTCTGGGACGCGCTGGGAAGGCAACTGCAGCCGTCCCAAGATACAGGAGAATTAACTGCGCAGATGCAAAGACTATGGCAGGATCTTTCACAGGGGGTCATAAGTGATCTAATTGAATCGATGCCACGCCGAATTTCGGCTTGTATAGCTGCCAGAGGTGGCTTTACTACTTATTGATCTTTAACCTTTTGCAAGCTGTAACCGCTTATTAAAATGATATTTTGTTCTGAATTTTTAATCATTTGTTTATTTTCATATACACTACATGCATACCAAATTTCGTGAATGTAGCTCAATTTCTTCTGGGTGCATATATTTTTTTGCGACAGAGTGTATATAAGCAATCAAAATTTAAAAAATGAATGCTTCAGTATTATTAACATTGCTGACTTAGGACAGCTTATATATAAAATAATTTATATAAAAAAGTAGGGTTGAACATTTTGTGGCTAGCCAACCTTCCCCCTTTATGTTAATAATACTGAACAAAAACCTGTTGAAAATAATGGATAGGAATATCTAAATCCATTACAATATAGAGGTAACTTATATAAAAATTGCACTTGAAAATGCAGAGCCCGCGCTAAATCTGAGTGCAATAAATAAGTTATTGTCAGATTCTCAACCCAAATGCAGATTCAAAGCATGTGAATGGCTGAAATGTAGCACTTAACAAAAGTATTAAAAGAATAAAAATTAAAAGGGAGTATGTGTGTGTGTAATGATGGTCATTAGTGAAGCACACTTTGTATTTTCTCAACAATGTGGAAAACACTACAATAATTTTATTTTTTTTACCAAAACAGATATATTTAAATAATACTTAAAATATATATATTATTAAAATAACAACGAAATTTAAAACTAAACTTCAAATTGTTAATCTAGAAACATTAAATAGACTTTTAAATACATTAAATGTAGGACAAAAATGAAAACACCATGGTGAGAGTTTTATGTAGAATAATATATGTATTGCATTATTCTATATGCGGCAATCAAAGTGATAAGAGACAGGTAATAGTTTGATCAATCTGAAGTAAGGCTGAAAACTTGACTATTTCTGCTTAGTTCATCGAAATTTTGAAATGGCTAGTAAGCGTGTAGAAAAATAACGGTGGAAGAAAGAAAAATAATCATCAACTTATATAATCAAAGTGAATCAATGAATGAAATGGTGAAATAGTGAAGGAAAGTCAATGTACTGAAAGAACAATGATAAAAAAATTTCTATCTTCTCTCTGATAGTGTATTAAATAATTTAAGACGGGGCTGGACCAAAAGGCTGACTCGTGGAGAGGAGAATAAAGTTACACCATATTGTGTTAGTTTAAATTCGAAATTCCTTCATGCACTTTAACACTCAAAGAACACTTTATTTCTCCAAAAACTTCTACAGATTTCTCAATCACTTGATTTAATTCCTTACGAATAAGTACGGAAATAACTTCACAATAGTGTAAAGAGATAATGAGCTGAAAATTTAAAAAGCCTTCTCCTAAATCAGAGGTCGGCAGATATTCGAGAGACAAGAGTGAATAAATCAATGACACAAGGTAAGGAAGGTATTAGTGAGTCATATATGTATATTGGGTGTATGGAAAAGTTCTGTTGTTTTTTCTAAAGAAAAAGAAGCTTTTTTCACTTTTTATTTAAAATTTAATCTAAAATATAATGTCTTTTGTCAGTTACAGCTGTCTGCAAGCGTTCTGGCAGGTTATCTAGCCCCCTGGAAAAGAAGTTGTCTGTTTTGGTGACAAACCCTCATAGTTAAGGCATTCATTTCCATCGATAAAATTTTACTGCGACATGAACAGATGATATTCAGATGGTAAAACATCAGGAATATATGCTGCCTTAGGTAAAGTATCCTAACTCAACTCTTGCAATTTTTTATGCGGTGTTTCTTGTCACGTGTAGTTTAGCGTTGTCATGAAGAATCACACCCTTTCTATTGGATATCGTTTATATTGAATTCTTTATTCACACAAAACATCAAAGATTGTTATTTCATTTTTCTTTTAGCAACTCATAGTATGTTATACTTTTGTTGTCTCCCCAACAACACACCGTAACCTTCTTCTGATGTACGGCAGCTTTGTACGTGGGTAGTGGTGTTTCCCCTTTGTAAAAATGTGCTTTGTTTTCTAACCATGTGTATCCACGTTTTATCTCCAGTCACCAAGTGGTCTGAAAACGGGTTCCGTTTTGTGACGAGCAAGATTCGAACAACATATCGAAATTCTGTCCATTAAACTTTTTTCGCTTAATTCGTGTGGCACCCAAACAGATAGTTTGGACACGAAACTAAGCCTTTTAATGTAATCCGAAGCAGTAGTCTAATGAATTCTAAGTTTGAAGCCCATTTCTGTGGAAGTTAACGTCGGATTTATCCCGTTCATTTAGCGCAGCACTTAGTCATTGACATCTAATGGTCCTCCAGACCTGAATTCATATTTAAAAGAAAAATCACCCAAGCAAAATTTCACAAGCCATCTTTGGCATATTCGAGCTGTCAAGGCCCTATCATACACGCATATTTGGAGCGACCGTTTAGGACAATTTTTCACCCAGCTGAGGGTGAATGGTTCCCGTAAACAAAACCACAAACTCCTCTAGTACGCATTGCCGGTATTTTAAACAGTCAGTGCTACATCTCCGAGGTGTTGGAGCCAGTTGTCCTTCCTTACCTTCAGGGCTTGGCCACAGACATATTTCAACAGGATAATGCGTGAACACACGTGAAACGTATTGTCCAAAGGTTCTTCGTCAATCACCAGATTGAATTGCTTCCCTAGGCGGCTCGCTCTCCGGATCTTTCGCCGATAGAAAACATGTGGTCCATGGTTACTCAATGATTGACCCAGATTACACCCCCCCCCCCCGCTGCCACACCAGATCAACTTTGGCAACGTGTGGAAGCTGCTTGGTCTGCTGTACCCCAAGAACGCCTCCAAAGTCTCTTTGAATCAATGCCGAGGCGTGTGGCAGTGGTGATCTCCAATAATGGTGGCTACTCTGGCTACTGATTCTGGAAGGAATCACACTTCACAGAAGTCTATAAATTTAATCATTTGATACTTGATCAACATGTTATCTAGAAAATAAATTTTGTTATGCTATCTCTTGTCTTTCTTGGTGTGTTGCATATACGGTGGTCAACAGTGTATGTTTCAGCAGTGTATGTTTCTAATGGTTCATTTCTCTATTTTAGAGAATATTAACTCTCTCTCTCTCTATATATATATGTGCGTGTGTGCGTACATATATATCCATAAACTTTACGTTCCTGTATAATTATTAATTAAGAAATTGACGTACAGATGAATTCAGAGATGAAATGATGGCTCTAAATGCTGATGGTTGTTCTAAAAGTGTAAACTGAGGTATCTTTATAGTCATGTAACTTGTCACCCATATCAAGTGATTAAAAGAATATTCCGATGAAATAAAAGAAGAAAAATAAACATTTTAACAACAACCAACATCTCAAAATATTAGAATCAAATCATCTTTTTAATTATCAATCTTTCTAACTATTTAAATTATTCGCATTATACATACCAAGTGTCCTCAAACATAACCGAAGATTTGATAAATGAATTAAAGAGAAACTAAAGGTGCTAGAAATGTTCGGTTTGCTGCATTCTGCTTTGATAACAAGGGAGTTTATTCTCACCCAGTTTTTCAAAATTAGTTACAAAATTCGTCAACAAGTGGTGCTTTTGGCATGAAAAACTACAAAAATTTCTATAATAACCAACCTTTTGCTACAATAAGATGGCTGAGTCTGAGGATAAAATTTACTGACGCCCGTGTAAACATTTCAGTTGTATTGTTCAAATTCGGCTAGGATTTATGGATTGCTACGATGCATCTCTCATCTATCCTCAAAGAACAAAATTTGCGAGGCGTTAAATCTGGGTAGTGAGTGAGTGAATATTAACGTCACTTTTTTCAGCTACTCAACGGCTTTTGGCGACAGACCTCATAATTTTGAACTTGGTCAAATGACAAGGACGACACCTGAGCTGGTACTTCCATCTCCCCTCTTCCACAACACACTAACGAGATTAAATCTGAGAAATAAGAAAGCTATTCTATGCCACTTTTTTAAGCATTAGGTAGTCAAAAGTAATGACACGATCACCGACTATGGGGTCTCTGTTGGATGACCTGCTGAAGAACTGCATCTTTCGCCTCCATAACTACTGCAATTGGAGGCCAACATTTCAAGCACATCATTGACATTCCTCTTGTGTTGAAATGTGTCGAGAAGTGCTTTTATAGTACCGTTTTTCGATCCGGTTTTGACATTGAATTTTCTTTGGAAACTACATCTTGTTGCAACAAAACTATGGTACAAGTGAGGAAACTCTAAAGCAAGAAATATTCGCTACTCCGACAAGTAAACTGCTTTCGAAGCACACACCAGAACAGTGACGTGTCTAACGATACTGACATACATAGGCGTTGAATAGGCGTTTCTTTTTGGGCATCTGGACAGTAAAACAGTCCTCAATCCCATGTCGTGAGAGTCTATGATGTTGGGCATGGCGAAAAAGGTGTTTTCATTCTGCTGAGTGGCATGATGGCAATTGGATGAGCAATGGAATCAGGGAGGCGTGGCTATGGTGCTTTATCTGGGTGAAAAATTTTAGAGTTTTTTGGCTTGGTTGAGAGGTTAGAGGCTGCTCTATGATTGGTTGCTGGGTACAGTGAACAGTGACTCCAATTGGCTGCCCTGTGGGCTGAGATACTGACATAAAACATTGTTTTGCAGTCTTTACAACTAGAAGCGCCACCTGCTGACGAGCTTTATAATTAATTTTGAATCTTGGTGAGAATAAATTTCCCGATGACCAAAGCAAAATGCAGCAGTACATTTCTATTGCCTTCCGCTTTCCTTGATTTATTTTTCAAATCGTCGGTCACTTTTTGGAACTCTGGGTAGCTCCACTCTGATTAGATCAAGCTGTTCTTGTCAGATGTGATGTAATAGAGGTGCAAATTTGTATTCCCACTTTCGAACAATCGTTCCCTCGTGAATACTATTATTCTTTCATTAAAAAATTTTAGGCTCTTTTTAGTTTGAGGTTCCGTCAGTAAAATCTGCAAAAAGAATTTAGTTCACTTCCTTCAAAAATTCTACCTAAATTCTTCTTTCTCAGGAAGTGTGTAATAAAATGTAGTCTTGCATCAATATGATTATTCTTTGAATTTTCTACTATATTTCTGCGTATCTAAGCAGCATATCCTAGCAAATCTATCTCTATTGTCACATAACGTATATTTTGAAACACAAGAAAAAACTTCATTTTATTCATCTCGTTAGTGATCTTTGTAATAAAAGAAAGATGATTTTTGTTTCTACATATAATGCAATATTTTTTACTTTTCTTGTTTTGTTCATGTTTAAAGCAGATTTCTACTGTGAAAACTATATAAAATATATATATATAACGCAATAAAATTATTATTTTCCTAATTTCTTAATCTTTTCCCCAATTAAGTACTGAAATTTTAATTAATAAATAACAAATAAAAAAATTTAAGTCAATTCTAACGTCGTTAAAAAACTTACTGGCATCATCTGTTGCAGACAAATCTAACTTCGTCATAAATATAACGCAAAATAAATTTTAAACTAAAACACAATTTAATTAATAAATTAATGTTAGAAAAAACTGCTTTTCCATCAAGCTGCATCCTCTACAAGTTTTAAAAAATGTATCTGAACTTCAGTGGATAAATAAAAATTATTTTATTAACGATTGAAAATTTGAACAAGATATATATATATATATATAAGACGCATTTGTTGTCTGTTTGTCTGTTCCCTTATAACTCAAGATCCAGACAACCAAATAACGTGGAAGTTGGTACACGTACACAAAATTACACGAGGAAGGTTCTTAAATAGGTTTGGCGTTCATAATTCTTTCCGAATTTTTTAAAATTTAATTTTTAAGTGATTTTCCAGTGTTATGACGTCATATGATGTCCCGTTTCTCACTAAATGGACAATTTATACTTGACATGCAATTTTTCAAGATTATTACATATTTTTACAGTAGCTATGTTTATCGGTTGGAATATTTATTCAATTTTTCTATTCTTTTGATATTTAATTAGGATTATTTTTCAAATAAATCATTTTTTAAGGATAATTCTAACAACAAAATTTTGTTTTGTTGTTTTGGCAACATTTAGGTATTATCGCAGAATGTTTATGTGTGTGATTTTGCTTTGAAAACAAATTACAACTTACAATTTCAGTATTTTTCCGGAGAATGTATTTATTTCTTTAGAGTGCGAAGGTTATAATTTTGACAAATTAAAATTTCTTATTGATCATGGTATTTCAGTTCTTATTACTGCGATTAACATAAGTATAGTATTTCCGTTTTCGTTATCTGTTTTAGATAGTATAAAATTAATAATATTTTGCAATTTTATGTGTCTTTATTTCAACCTTTAAGGGTATACTATTGACTTCAGTGCATAAAATTGCCTTGCAGAAAATCAAACTTGGGTAATCATACTGCCCAAGCAAAAGCAGTGTTGGTAGTAATTACATATCAAACTGGAATAGGCATCAGAGAATGAGCAAAACAGACAAATGGCTTAAATATCTGTTGAGGAAGCATGTAGTCGTAAGATAAAATTATTTTTGGTACTTATGTACTATCCTAACAATCGCCAATGTTCAAAATAACTTGCGAAGTTGGAACCCCGATTTCGCATGTCATATACATGCTGAATTGTGAGTCACGTGCTTCGTTTCATATAATGTCGCCAATAGGTTGCGGTTATATGTAAGTACCTTAATATTTCAAATCATGCTTTTGCATTGATAAAGTTAGTTCAGTTCTTTTTATGACAGTTAATGTTAGTATTGTACTTCATTTTTCCATTTATTTTTATGCTCGGGATATATATATATATATATACTTTAGATAATTTTTTTATTTAGTATTTACGTATTACTGCACAATCGGCAAAGTTCAAGACAACTCGCCACTTTAGCAATGCCAACTTTGTGTGCGATGAATCGGCAATCATGTGCTTCATTTTGTATAATGTCACCAATAGGTTGCGATAATACATAAGTACCTCTAATTCTGTACATTACATTAACATTAGACTGGTCGCAACATACCAATTTGGCGTGATTTCAAAATCATGCCAAAAATGAGTATGTTGATGAAGCAGGTAGTCGTAAGAGAAATTATTTTTGTTACTTATGTATTATCCTAACAATCGCCAAAGTTCAAAATAACTTGCCAAGTTGGCAACCCTGATTTCGCATGTCGTATACATGTTGAATTGTGAGTCATGTGCTTTGTTTCATTTAATGTGGCCAATAGGTTGCGGTTATTAAAGGTGTTTTTTGAGAGGTATAGAACTTTAAATTGTAATAAAACAACGATGTATTATTCGATTGACATGGATTTCTTTTTTTATTCGAAAGATCATCTTGTGGCATCACATTTTAAATATGATTTCTGGCATAAGACTGCCACGGCTGGCTCGGATGTAGTCCATTTTTCGATGACTTTTTCCAACATTTGTGGCCGCATATCGGCAATAACGCGGCGAATGTTGTCTTCCAAATGGTCAAGCGTTTGTGGCTTATCCGCATAGACCAATGACTTTGCATAGCCCCACAGAAAATAGTCTAGCGGTGTTAAATCACAAGATCTTGGAGGCCAATTCACAGGTCCAAAACGTGAAATTAGGCGGTCACCAAACGTGTCTTTCAATAAATCGATTGTGGCACGAGCTGTGTGACATGTTGCGCCGTCTTGTTGGAACCACAGCTCTTGGACATCATGATTGTTCAAATCAGGAATGAAAAGTTAGTAATCATGGCTCTATACCGATCACCATTGCCTGTAACGTTGTGGCCTTCATCGTTTTTGAAGAAGGATTCCACCAGCCCATAAAGCGCACCAAACAGTCAGTTTTTCTGGATGTAACGGTGTTTCGACATACACTTGTGGATTAGCTTCGCTCCAAATGCGGCAGTTTTCTTTGTTGACGTAGCCATTCAACCAGAAGTGCGCTTCATCGCTAAACAAAATTCGCTTATGAAAATCGACCATTATTTTCGAAATAAAACTGCACAATTTGAAAGCGTTGTTCAGGCGTGAATCTATTCATGATGAATTGCCAAACCAAACTGAGAATAAATCACTTGACAGCTGTTTAATCGGTAGCCATCTTGGAAAGTAATGCCAACTTAAACTTATATACCTGGAAAAAACACTCTGTATGTAAGTACCCTATTTTTTCAAATTATGCTTTTGCATTGATAGAGTTAGTTCAGTTCTTTTTATGTCAGTTAATGTTAGTATTATACTTCATTTTTCAATTTATTTTTATGCTCAGGATATATATAATTTGGATAATTTTTTTTTATTTAGTACTTACGTATTATTGCACAGTCACCAACGTTCAAGACAACTCCCCACTTTGGAAATCCCAACTTTGTATGCGTTGAATTGGCAATCATGTGCTTCATTTTGTTTTATGTCACCAATAGATTGCGATGATACATAAGTACCTCTAATTCTGTACATTACTATAACATTATACTGGTCGCAACATACCAATTTGGCGTGATTTCAAAATCATGCCAAAAATGAGTATATTGAGGAAGCATGTAGTCGTAAGATAAAATTATTTTTGGTACTTATGTACTATCCTAACAATCGCCAAAGTTCAAAATAACTTGCAAAGTTGGAACCCCGATTTCGCATGTCATATACATGCTGAATTGTGAGTCACGTGCTTCATTTCATATAATGTCGCCAATAGGTTGCGGTTATATGTAAGTACCTTATTTTTTCAAATCATGCTTTTGCATTGATAAAGTTAGTTCAGTTCTTTTTATGTCAGTTAATGTTAGTATTGTACTTCATTTTTCAATTTATTTTTATGATCGGGATATATATATATATATATATACTTTAGATAATTTTTTTATTTAGTATTTACGTATTACTGCACAATCGGCAAAGTTCAAGACAACTCGCCACTTTAGCAATGCCAACTTTGTGTGCGATGAATCGGCAATCATGTGCTTCATTTTGTATAATGTCACCAATAGGTTGCGATAATACATAAGTACCTCTAATTCTGTACATTACATTAACATTAGACTGGTCGCAACATACCAATTTGGCGTGATTTCAAAATCATGCCAAAAATGAGTATGTTGATGAAGCAGGTAGTCGTAAGATAAATTATTTTTGTTACTTATGTACTATCCTAACAATCTTCAACGTTCAAAATAACTTGCCAAGTTGGCAACCCTGATTTCGCATGTCGTATACATGTTGAATTGTGAGTCATGTGCTTTGTTTCATTTAATGTGGCCAATAGGTTGCGGTTATAAAGGTGTTTTTTGAGAGGTATAGAACTTTAAATTGTAATAAAACAACGATTAATTATTCGATTGACATCGATTTCTTTTTATTCGAAAGATAATCTTGTGGCATTACATTTTAAATATGATTTCTGGCATATGACTGCCACGGCTGGCTCGGATGTAGTCCAATTTTCAATAACTTTTTTCCAACATTTGTGGCCGTATATCGGCAATAACACGGCGAATGTTGTCTTCCAAATGGTCAAGCGTTTGTGGCTTATCCGCATAGACCAATGACTTTACATAGCCCCACAAAAAATAGTCTAGCGGTGTTAAATCACAAGATCTTGGAGGCCCATTCACAGGTCCAAAACGTGAAATTAGGCGGTCACCAAACGTGTCTTTCAATAAATCGATTGTGGCACGAGCTGTGTGTTCAGACATGTTGCGCCGTCTTGTTGGAACCACAGCTCCTGGACATCATGATTGTTCAATTCAGGAATGAAAAAGTTAGTAATCATGGCTCTATACCGATCACCATTGCCTGTAACGTTGTGGCCTTCATCGTTTTGAAGAAGGATTCCACCAGCCCATAAAGCGCACCAAACAGTCAGTTTTTCTGGATGTAACGGTGTTTCGACATACACTTGTGGATTAGCTTCGCTCCAAATGCGGCAGTTTTGTTTGTTGACGTAGCCATTCAACCAGAAGTGCGCTTCATCGCTAAACAAAAATTCGCTTATGAAAATCGACCATTATTTTCGAAATAAAACTGCACAATTTGAAAGCGTTGTTCAGGCGTGAATCTATTCATGATGAATTGCCAAACCAAACTGAGAATAAATCACTTGACAGCTGTTTAATCGGTAGCCATCTTGGAAAGTAATGCCAACTTAAACTTATATACCTGGAAAAAAACACTCTGTATGTAAGTACCCTATTTTTTCAAATTATGCTTTTGCATTGATAGAGTTAGTTCAGTTCTTTTTATGTCAGTTAATGTTAGTATTATACTTCATTTTTCAATTTATTTTTATGCTCAGGATATATATAATTTGGATAATTTTTTTATTTAGTACTTACGTATTATTGCACAGTCACCAACGTTCAAGACAACTCCCCACTTTGAAATCCCAACTTTGTATGCGTTGAATTGGCAATCATGTGCTTCATTTTGTTTTATGTCACCAATAGATTGCGATGATACATAAGTACCTCTAATTCTGTACATTACTATAACATTATACTGGTCGCAACATACCAATTTGGCGTGATTTCAAAATCATGCCAAAAATGAGTATATTGAGGAAGCATGTAGTCGTAAGATAAAATTATTTTTGGTACTTATGTACTATCCTAACAATCGCCAAAGTTCAAAATAACTTGCAAAGTTGGAACCCTGATTTCGCATGTCATATACATGCTGAATTGTGAGTCACGTGCTTCATTTCATATAATGTCGCCAATAGGTTGCGGTTATATGTAAGTACCTTATTTTTTCAAATCATGCTTTTGCATTGATAAAGTTAGTTCAGTTCTTTTTATGTCAGTTAATGTTAGTATTGTACTTCATTTTTCAATTTATTTTTATGATCGGGATATATATATATATATATATACTTTGTGATAATTTTTTTTATTTAGTATTTACGTATTACTGCACAATCGGCAAAAGTTCAAGACAACTCGCCACTTTAGCAATGCCAACTTTGTGTGCGATGAATCGGCAATCATGTGCTTCATTTGTATAATGTCACCAATAGGTTGCGATAATACATAAGTACCTCTAATTCTGTACATTACATTAACATTAGACTGGTCGCAACATACCAATTTGGCGTGATTTCAAAATCATGCCAAAAATGAGTATGTTGATGAAGCAGGTAGTCGTAAGATAAATTATTTTTGTTACTTATGTATTATCCTAACAATCTTCAACGTTCAAAATAACTTGCCAAGTTGGCAACCCTGATTTCGCATGTCGTATACATGTTGAATTGTGAGTCATGTGCTTTGTTTCATTTAATGTGGCCAATAGGTTGCGGTTATAAAAGGTGTTTTTTGAGAGGTATAGAACTTTAAATTGTAATAAAACAACGATGTATTATTCGATTGACATGGATTTCTTTTTATTCGAAAGATAATCTTGTGGCATTACATTTTAAATATGATTTCTGGCATATGACTGCCACGGATGTAGTCCAATTTTCAATAACTTTTTCCAACATTTGTGGCCGTATATCGGCAATAACACGGCGAATGTTGTCTTCCAAATGGTCAAGCGTTTGTGGCTTATCCGCATAGACCAATGACTTTACATAGCCCCACAAAAAATAGTCTAGCGGTGTTAAATCACAAGATCTTGGAGGCCCATTCACAGGTCCAAAACGTGAAATTAGGCGGTCACCAAACGTGTCTTTCAATAAATCGATTGTGGCACGAGCTGTGTGACATGTTGCGCCGTCTTGTTGGAACCACAGCTCCTGGACATCATGATTGTTCAATTCAGGAATGAAAAGTTAGTAATCATGGCTCTATACCGATCACCATTGCCTGTAACGTTGTGGCCTTCATCGTTTTTGAAGAAGGATTCCACCAGCCCATAAAGCGCACCAAACAGTCAGTTTTTCTGGATGTAACGGTGTTTCGACATACACTTGTGGATTAGTTTTATGCTCCAAATGCGGCAGTTTTGTTTGTTGACGTAGCCATTCAACCAGAAGTGCGCTTCATCGCTAAACAAAATTCGCTTATGAAAATCGACCATTATTTTCGAAATAAAAACTGCACAATTTGAAAGCGTTGTTCAGGCGTGAATCTATTCATGATGAATTGCCAAACCAAACTGAGAATAAATCACTTGACAGCTGTTTAATCGGTAGCCATCTTGAAAGTAATGCCAACTTAAACTTATATACCTGGAAAAAAAAACACTCTGTATGTAAGTACCCTATTTTTCAAATTATGCTTTTGCATTGATAGAGTTAGTTCAGTTCTTTTTATGTCAGTTAATGTTAGTATTATACTTCATTTTTCAATTTATTTTTATGCTCAGGATATATATAATTTGGATAATTTTTTATTTAGTACTTACGTATTATTGCACAGTCACCAACGTTCAAGACAACTCCCACTTTGAAATCCCAACTTTGTATGCGTTGAATTGGCAATCATGTGCTTCATTTTGTTTTATGTCACCAATAGATTGCGATGATACATAAGTACCTCTAATTCTGTACATTACTATAACATTATACTGGTCGCAACATACCAATTTGGCGTGATTTCAAAATCATGCCAAAAATGAGTATATTGAGGAAGCATGTAGTCGTAAGATAAAATTATTTTTGGTACTTATGTACTATCCTAACAATCGCCAAAGTTCAAAATAACTTGCAAAGTTGGAACCCGATTTCGCATGTCATATACATGCTGAATTGTGAGTCACGTGCTTCATTTCATATAATGTCGCCAATAGGTTGCGGTTATATGTAAGTACCTTATTTTTTTTTCAAATCATGCTTTTGCATTGATAAAGTTAGTTCAGTTCTTTTTATGTCAGTTAATGTTAGTATTGTACTTCATTTTTCAATTTATTTTTATGATCGGGATATATATATATATATATACTTTTTTAGATAATTTTTTATTTAGTATTTACGTATTACTGCACAATCGGCAAAGTTCAAGACAACTCGCCACTTTAGCAATGCCAACTTTGTGTGCGATGAATCGGCAATCATGTGCTTCATTTTTGTATAATGTCACCAATAGGTTGCGATAATACATAAGTACCTCTAATTCTGTACATTACATTAACATTAGTCTGGTCGCAACATACCAATTTGGCGTGATTTCAAAATCATGCCAAAAATGAGTATGTTGATGAAGCAGGTAGTCGTAAGATAAATTATTTTTGTTACTTATGTATTATCCTAACAATCTTCAACGTTCAAAATAACTTGCCAAGTTGGCAACCCTGATTTCGCATGTCGTATACATGTTGAATTGTGAGTCATGTGCTTTGTTTCATTTAATGTGGCCAATAGGTTGCGGTTATAAAGGGTGTTTTTGAGAGGTATAGAACTTTAAATTGTAATAAAACAACGATTAATTATTCGATTGACATGGATTTCTTTTATTCGAAAGATAATCTTGTGGCATTACATTTTAAATATGATTTCTGGCATATGACTGCCACGGATGTAGTCCAATTTTCAATAACTTTTCCAACATTTGTGGCCGTATATCGGCAATAACACGGCGAATGTTGTCTTCCAAATGGTCAAGCGTTTGTGGCTTATCCGCATAGACCAATGACTTTACGTAGACCCACAAAAAATAGTCTAGCGGTGTTGAATCACAAGATCTTGGAGGCCAATTCACAGGTCCAAAACGTGAAATTAGGCGGTCACCAAACGTGTCTTTCAATAAATCGATTGTGGCACGAGCTGTGTGACATGTTGCGCCGTCTTGTTGGAACCACAGCTCCTGGACATCATGATTGTTCAATTCAGGAATGAAAAAGTTAGTAATCATGGCTCTATACCGATCACCATTGCCTGTAACGTTGTGGCCTTCATCGTTTTTGAAGAAGGATTCCACCAGCCCATAAAGCGCACCAAACAGTCAGTTTTTTTTTCTGGATGTAACGGTGTTTCGACATACACTTGTGGATTAGCTTCGCTCCAAATGCGGCAGTTTTCTTTGTTGACGTAGCCATTCAACCAGAAGTGCGCTTCATCGCTAAACAAAATTCGCTTATGAAAATCGACCATTATTTTCGAAATAAAACTGCACAATTTGAAAGCGTTGTTCAGGCGTGAATCTATTCATGATGAATTGCCAAACCAAACTGAGAATAAATCACTTGACAGCTGTTTAATCGGTAGCCATCTTGGAAAGTAATGCCAACTTAAACTTATATACCTGGAAAAAACACTCTGTATGTAAGTACCCTATTTTTTCAAATTATGCTTTTGCATTGATAGAGTTAGTTCAGTTCTTTTTATGTCAGTTAATGTTAGTATTATACTTCATTTTCAATTTATTTTTATGCTCAGGATATATATAATTTGGATAATTTTTTTATTTAGTACTTACGTATTATTGCACAGTCACCAACGTTCAAGACAACTCCCCACTTTGGAAATCCCAACTTTGTATGCGTTGAATTGGCAATCATGTGCTTCATTTTGTTTTATGTCACCAATAGATTGCGATGATACATAAGTACCTCTAATTCTGTACATTACTATAACATTATACTGGTCGCAACATACCAATTTGGCGTGATTTCAAAATCATGCCAAAAATGAGTATATTGAGGAAGCATGTAGTCGTAAGATAAAATTATTTTTGGTACTTATGTACTATCCTAACAATCGCCAAAGTTCAAAATAACTTGCAAAGTTGGAACCCCGATTTCGCATGTCATATACATGCTGAATTGTGAGTCACGTGCTTCATTTCATATAATGTCGCCAATAGGTTGCGGTTATATGTAAGTACCTTATTTTTTTCAAATCATGCTTTTGCATTGATAAAGTTAGTTCAGTTCTTTTTATGTCAGTTAATGTTAGTATTGTACTTCATTTTTCAATTTATTTTTATGATCGGGATATATATATATATATATATACTTTAGATAATTTTTTTTTATTTAGTATTTACGTATTACTGCACAATCGGCAAAGTTCAAGACAACTCGCCACTTTAGCAATGCCAACTTTGTGTGCGATGAATCGGCAATCATGTGCTTCATTTTGTATAATGTCACCAATAGGTTGCGATAATACATAAGTACCTCTAATTCTGTACATTACATTAACATTAGACTGGTCGCAACATACCAATTTGGCGTGATTTCAAAATCATGCCAAAAATGAGTATGTTGATGAAGCAGGTAGTCGTAAGATAAATTATTTTTGTTACTTATGTATTATCCTAACAATCTTCAACGTTCAAAATAACTTGCCAAGTTGGCAACCCTGATTTCGCATGTCGTATACATGTTGAATTGTGAGTCATGTGCTTTGTTTCATTTAATGTGGCCAATAGGTTGCGGTTATAAAAGGTGTTTTTTGAGAGGTATAGAACTTTAAATTGTAATAAAACAACGATGTATTATTCGATTGACATGGATTTCTTTTATTCGAAAGATAATCTTGTGGCATTACATTTTAAATATGATTTCTGGCATATGACTGCCACGGATGTAGTCCAATTTTCAATAACTTTTTCAACATTTGTGGCCGTATATCGGCAATAACACGGCGAATGTTGTCTTCCAAATGGTCAAGCATTTGTGGATTATCCGCATAGACCAATGACTTTACATAGCCCCCAAAAAATAGTCTAGCGGTGTTAAATCACAAGATCTTGGAGGCCCATTCACAGGTCCAAAACGTGAAATTAGGCGGTCACCAAACGTGTCTTTCAATAAATCGATTGTGGCACGAGCTGTGTGACATGTTGCGCCGTCTTGTTGGAACCACAGCTCCTGGACATCATGATTGTTCAATTCAGGAATGAAAAAGTTAGTAATCATGGCTCTATACCGATCACCAATGACTGTAACGTTGTGGCCTTCATCGTTTTTGAAGAAGGATTCCACCAGCCCATAAAGCGCACCAAACAGTCAGTTTTTCTGGATGTAACGGTGTTTCGACATACACTTGTGGATTAGCGGCACTCCAAATGCGGCAGTTTTGTTTGTTGACGTAGCCATTCAAGCAGAAGTGCGCTTCATCGCTAAACAAAATTCGCTTATGAAAATCGACCATTATTTTCGAAATAAAACTGCACAATTTGAAAGCGTTGTTCAGACGTGAATCTATTCATGATGAATTGCCAAACCAAACTGAGAATAAATCACTTGAGAGCTGTTAAATAGGTAGCCATCTTGGAAAGTAATGCCAACTTAAACTTATATACCTGGAAAAAAAAACACTCTGTTTGTAAGTACCCTATTTTTTCAAATTATGGTTTTGCATTGACAGAGTTAGTTCAGTTCTTTTTATGTCAGTTAATGTTAGTATTATACTTCATTTTTCAATTTATTTTTATGCTCAGGATATATATAATTTGGATAATTTTTTTTATTTAGTACTTACGTATTATTGCACAGTCACCAACGTTCAAGACAACTCCCCACTTTAGAAATCCCAACTTTGTATGCGTTGAATTGGCAATCATGTGCTTCATTATGTTTTATGTCACCAATAGATTGCGATGATACATAAGTACCTCTAATTCTGTACATTACTATAACATTATACTGGTCGCAACATACCAATTTGGCGTGATTTCAAAATCATGCCAAAAATGAGTATATTGAGGAAGCATGTAGTCGTAAGATAAAATTATTTTTTGGTACTTATGTACTATCCTAACAATCGCCAAAGTTCAAAATAACTTGCAAAGTTGGAACCCGATTTCGCATGTCATATACATGCTGAATTGTGAGTCACGTGCTTCATTTCATATAATGTCGCCAATAGGTTGCGGTTATATGTAAGTACCTTATTTTTTCAAATCATGCTTTTGCATTGATAAAGTTAGTTCAGTTCTTTTATGTCAGTTAATGTTAGTATTGTACTTCATTTTTCAATTTATTTTTATGATCGGGATATATATATATATATATACTTTAGATAATTTTTTTATTTAGTATTTACGTATTACTGCACAATCGGCAAAGTTCAAGACAACTCGCCACTTTAGCAATGCCAACTTTGTGTGCGATGAATTGGCAATCATGTGCTTCATTTTGTATAATGTCACCAATAGGTTGCGATAATACATAAGTACCTCTAATTCTGTACATTACATTAACATTAGTCTGGTCGCAACATACCAATTTGGCGTGATTTCAAAATCATGCCAAAAATGAGTATGTTGATGAAGCAGGTAGTCATAAGATAAATTATTTTTGTTACTTATGTACTATCCTAACAATCTTCAACGTTCAAAATAACTTGCCAAGTTGGCAACCCTGATTTCGCATGTCGTATACATGTTGAATTGTGAGTCATGTGCTTTGTTTCATTTAATGTGGCCAATAGGTTGCGGTTATAAAGGGTGTTTTTGAGAGGTATAGAACTTTAAATTGTAATAAAACAACGATTAATTATTCGATTGACATCGATTTCTTTTTATTCGAAAGATAATCTTGTGGCATTACATTTTAAATATGATTTCTGGCATATGACTGCCACGATGTAGTCCAATTTTCAATAACTTTTTCCAACATTTGTGGCCGTATATCGGCAATAACACGGCGAATGTTGTCTTCCAAATGGTCAAGCGTTTGTGGCTTATCCGCATAGACCAATGACTTTACATAGCCCCACAAAAATAGTCTAGCGGTGTTAAATCACAAGATCTTGGAGGCCCATTCACAGGTCCAAAACGTGAAATTAGGGCGGTCACCAAACGTGTCTTTCAATAAATCGATTGTGGCACGAGCTGTGTGACATGTTGCGCCGTCTTGTTGGAACTACAGCTCCTGGACATCATGATTGTTCAATTCAGGAATGAAAAAGTTAGTAATCATGGCTCTATACCGATCACCATTGCCTGTAACGTTGTGGCCTTCATCGTTTTTGAAGAAGGATTCCACCAGCCCATAAAGCGCACCAAACAGTCAGTTTTTCTGGATGTAACGGTGTTTCGACATACACTTGTGGATTAGCTTCGCTCCAAATGCGGCAGTTTTGTTTGTTGACGTAGCCATTCAACCAGAAGTGCGCTTCATCGCTAAACAAAATTCGCTTATGAAAATCGACCATTATTTTCGAAATAAAACTGCACAATTTGAAAGCGTTGTTCAGGCGTGAATCTATTCATGATGAATTGCCAAACCAAACTGAGAATAAATCACTTGACAGCTGTTTAATCGGTAGCCATCTTGGAAAGTAATGCCAACTTAAACTTATATACCTGGAAAAAAACACTCTGTATGTAAGTACCCTATTTTTTCAAATTATGCTTTTGCATTGATAGAGTTAGTTCAGTTCTTTTTATGTCAGTTAATGTTAGTATTATACTTCATTTTTCAATTTATTTTTATGCTCAGGATATATATAATTTGGATAATTTTTTTTTATTTAGTACTTACGTATTATTGCACAGTCACCAACGTTCAAGACAACTCCCCACTTTGGAAATCCCAACTTTGTATGCGTTGAATTGGCAATCATGTGCTTCATTTTGTTTTATGTCACCAATAGATTGCGATGATACATAAGTACCTCTAATTCTGTACATTACTATAACATTATACTGGTCGCAACATACCAATTTGGCGTGATTTCAAAATCATGCCAAAAAATGAGTATATTGAGGAAGCATGTAGTCGTAAGATAAAATTATTTTTGGTACTTATGTACTATCCTAACAATCGCCAAAGTTCAAAATAACTTGCAAAGTTGGAACCCCGATTTCGCATGTCATATACATGCTGAATTGTGAGTCACGTGCTTCATTTCATATAATGTCGCCAATAGGTTGCGGTTATATGTAAGTACCTTATTTTTTCAAATCATGCTTTTGCATTGATAAAGTTAGTTCAGTTCTTTTTATGTCAGTTAATGTTAGTATTGTACTTCATTTTTCAATTTATTTTTATGATCGGGATATATATATATATATATACTTTAGATAATTTTTTTTTATTTAGTATTTACGTATTACTGCACAATCGGCAAAGTTCAAGACAACTCGCCACTTTAGCAATGCCAACTTTGTGTGCGATGAATCGGCAATCATGTGCTTCATTTTGTATAATGTCACCAATAGGTTGCGATAATACATAAGTACCTCTAATTCTGTACATTACATTAACATTAGACTGGTCGCAACATACCAATTTGGCGTGATTTCAAAATCATGCCAAAAATGAGTATGTTGATGAAGCAGGTAGTCGTAAGATAAATTATTTTTGTTACTTATGTATTATCCTAACAATCTTCAACGTTCAAAATAACTTGCCAAGTTGGCAACCCTGATTTCGCATGTCGTATACATGTTGAATTGTGAGTCATGTGCTTTGTTTCATTTAATGTGGCCAATAGGTTGCGGTTATAAAAGGTGTTTTTTGAGAGGTATAGAACTTTAAATTGTAATAAAACAACGATGTATTATTCGATTGACATGGATTTCTTTTATTCGAAAGATAATCTTGTGGCATTACATTTTAAATATGATTTCTGGCATATGACTGCCACAGATGTAGTCCAATTTTCAATAACTTTTCCAACATTTGTGGCCGTATATCGGCAATAACACGGCGAATGTTGTCTTCCAAATGGTCAAGCGTTTGTGGCTTATCCGCATAGACCAATGACTTTACATAGCCCCACAAAAAATAGTCTAGCGGTGTTAAATCACAAGATCTTGAGGCCCATTCACAGGTCCAAAACGTGAAATTAGGCGGTCACCAAACGTGTCTTTCAATAAATCGATTGTGGCACGAGCTGTGTGACATGTTGCGCCGTCTTGTTGGAACCACAGCTCCTGACATCATGATTGTTCAATTCAGGAATGAAAAAGTTAGTAATCATGGCTCTATACCGATCACCATTGCCTGTAACGTTGTGGCCTTCATCGTTTTTGAAGAAGGATTCCACCAGCCCATAAAGCGCACCAAACAGTCAGTTTTTCTGGATGTAACGGTGTTTCGACATACACTTGTGGATTAGCGGCACTCCAAATGCGGCAGTTTTGTTTGTTGACGTAGCCATTCAAGCAGAAGTGCGCTTCATCGCTAAACAAAATTCGCTTATGAAAATCGACCATTATTTTCGAAATAAAAACTGCACAATTTGAAAGCGTTGTTCAGGCGTGAATCTATTCATGATGAATTGCCAAACCAAACTGAGAATAAATCACTTGACAGCTGTTTAATCGGTAGCCATCTTGGAAAGTAATGCCAACTTAAACTTATATACCTGGAAAAAAAACACTCTGTTTGTAAGTACCCTATTTTTTCAAATTATGGTTTTGCATTGACAGAGTTAGTTCAGTTCTTTTTATGTCAGTTAATGTTAGTATTATACTTCATTTTTCAATTTATTTTTATGCTCGGGATATATATACTTTGGATAATATTTTATTTAGTACTTACGTATTATTGCACAGTCACCAACGTTCAAGACAACTCCCCACTTTAGAAATCCCAACTTTGTATGCGTTGAATTGGCAATCATGTGCTTCATTATGTTTTATGTCACCAATAGGTTGCGATGATACATAAGTACCTCTAATTCTGTACATTACTATAACATTAGACTGGTCGCAACATACCAATTTGGCGTGATTTCAAAATCATGCCAAAAATGAGTATATTGAGGAAGCATGTAGTCGTAAGATAAAATTATTTTTGGTACTTATGTACTATCCTAACAATCGCCAAAGTTCAAAATAACTTGCAAAGTTGGAACCCCGATTTCGCATGTCATATACATGCTGAATTGTGAGTCACGTGCTTCATTTCATATAATGTCGCCAATAGGTTGCGGTTATATGTAAGTACCTTATTTTTTCAAATCATGCTTTTGCATTGATAAAGTTAGTTCAGTTCTTTTTATGACAGTTAATGTTAGTATTGTACTTCATTTTTCCATTTATTTTTATGCTCGGGATATATATATATATATATACTTTAGATAATTTTTTTATTTAGTATTTACGTATTACTGCACAATCGGCAAAGTTCAAGACAACTCGCCACTTTAGCAATGCCAACTTTGTGTGCGATGAATCGGCAATCATGTGCTTCATTTTGTATAATGTCACCAATAGTTGCGATAATACATAAGTACCTCTAATTCTGTACATTACATTAACATTAGACTGGTCGCAACATACCAATTTGGCGTGATTTCAAAATCATGCCAAAAATGAGTATGTTGATGAAGCAGGTAGTCGTAAGATAAATTATTTTTGTTACTTATGTATTTTCCTAACAATCTTCAACGTTCAAAATAACTTGCCAAGTTGGCAACCCTGATTTCGCATGTCGTATACATGTTGAATTGTGAGTCATGTGCTTTGTTTCATTTAATGTGGCCAATAGGTTGCGGTTATAAAAGGTGTTTTTTGAGAGGTATAGAACTTTAAATTGTAATAAAACAACGATATATTATTCGATTGACATGGATTTCTTTTTATTCGAAAGATAATCTTGTGGCATTACATTTTAAATATGATTTCTGGCATATGACTGCCACGGCTGGCTCGGATGTAGTCCAATTTTCAATAACTTTTCCCAACATTTGTGGCCGTATATCGGCAATAAAACGGCGAATGTTGTCTTCCAAATGGTCAAGCGTTTGTGGCTTATCCGCATAGACCAATGACTTTACATAGCCCCACAAAAATAGTCTAGCGGTGTTAAATCACAAGATCTTGGAGGCCCATTCACAGGTCCAAAACGTGAAATTAGGCGGTCACCAAACGTGTCTTTCAATAAATCGATTGTGGCACGAGCTGTGTGACATGTTGCGCCGTCTTGTTGGAACCACAGCTCCTGGACATCATGATTGTTCAATTCAGGAATGAAAAAGTTAGTAATCATGGCTCTATACCGATCACCATTGCCTGTAACGTTGTGGCCTTCATCGTTTTTGAAGAAGGATTCCACCAGCCCATAAAGCGCACCAAACAGTCAGTTTTTCTGGATGTAACGGTGTTTCGACATACACTTGTGGATTAGCTTCGCTCCAAATGCGGCAGTTTTGTTTGTTGACGTAGCCATTCAACCAGAAGTGCGCTTCATCGCTAAACAAAATTCGCTTATGAAAATCGACCATTATTTTCGAAATAAAACTGCACAATTTGAAAGCGTTGTTCAGGCGTGAATCTATTCATGATGAATTGCCAAACCAAACTGAGAATAAATCACTTGACAGCTGTTTAATCGGTAGCCATCTTGGAAAGTAATGCCAACTTAAACTTATATACCTGGAAAAAACACTCTGTATGTAAGTACCCTATTTTTTCAAATTATGCTTTTGCATTGATAGAGTTAGTTCAGTTCTTTTATGTCAGTTAATGTTAGTATTATACTTCATTTTTCAATTTATTTTTATGCTCAGGATATATATAATTTGATAATTTTTTTATTTAGTACTTACGTATTATTGCACAGTCACCAACGTTCAAGACAACTCCCCACTTTGGAAATCCCAACTTTGTATGCGTTGAATTGGCAATCATGTGCTTCATTTTGTTTTATGTCACCAATAGATTGCGATGATACATAAGTACCTCTAATTCTGTACATTACTATAACATTATACTGGTCGCAACATACCAATTTGGCGTGATTTCAAAATCATGCCAAAAATGAGTATATTGAGGAAGCATGTAGTCGTAAGATAAAATTATTTTTGGTACTTATGTACTATCCTAACAATCGCCAAAGTTCAAAATAACTTGCAAAAGTTGGAACCCCGATTTCGCATGTCATATACATGCTGAATTGTGAGTCACGTGCTTCATTTCATATAATGTCGCCAATAGGTTGCGGTTATATGTAAGTACCTTATTTTTTCAAATCATGCTTTTGCATTGATAAAGTTAGTTCAGTTCTTTTTATGTCAGTTAATGTTAGTATTGTACTTCATTTTTCAATTTATTTTTATGATCGGGATATATATATATATATATATACTTTAGATAATTTTTTTATTTAGTATTTACGTATTACTGCACAATCGGCAAAGTTCAAGACAACTCGCCACTTTAGCAATGCCAACTTTGTGTGCGATGAATCGGCAATCATGTGCTTCATTTTGTATAATGTCACCAATAGGTTGCGATAATACATAAGTACCTCTAATTCTGTACATTACATTAACATTAGATTGGTCGCAACATACCAATTTGGCGTGATTTCAAAATCATGCCAAAAATGAGTATGTTGATGAAGCAGGTAGTCGTAAGATAAATTATTTTTGTTACTTATGTATTATCCTAACAATCTTCAACGTTCAAAATAACTTGCCAAGTTGGCAACCCTGATTTCGCATGTCGTATACATGTTGAATTGTGAGTCATGTGCTTTGTTTCATTTAATGTGGCCAATAGGTTGCGGTTATAAAAGGTGTTTTTTGAGAGGTATAGAACTTTCAATTGTAATAAAACAACGATGTATTATTCGATTGACATGGATTTCTTTTTATTCGAAAGATAATCTTGTGGCATTACATTTTAAATATGATTTCTGGCATATGACTGCCACTGATGTAGTCCAATTTTCAATAACTTTTTCCAACATTTGTGGCCGTATATCGGCAATAAAACGGCGAATGTTGTCTTCCAAATGGTCAAGCGTTTGTGGCTTATCCGCATAGACCAATGACTTTACATAGCCCCACAAAAAATAGTCTAGCGGTGTTAAATCACAAGATCTTGGAGGCCCATTCACAGGTCCAAAACGTGAAATTAGGCGGTCACCAAACGTGTCTTTCAATAAATCGATTGTGGCACGAGCTGTGTGACATGTTGCGCCGTCTTGTTGGAACCACAGCTCCTGGACATCATGATTGTTCAATTCAGGAATGAAAAAGTTAGTAATCATGGCTCTATACCGATCACCATTGCCTGTAACGTTGTGGCCTTCATCGTTTTTGAAGAAGGATTCCACCAGCCCATAAAGCGCACCAAACAGTCAGTTTTTCTGGATGTAACGGTGTTTCGACATACACTTGTGGATTAGCTTCGCCCAAATGCGGCAGTTTTGTTTGTTGACGTAGCCATTCAACCAGAAGTGCGCTTCATCGCTAAACAAAATTCGCTTATGAAAATCGACCATTATTTTCGAAATAAAACTGCACAATTTGAAAGCGTTGTTCAGGCGTGAATCTATTCATGATGAATTGCCAAACCAAACTGAGAATAAATCACTTGACAGCTGTTTAATCGGTAGCCATCTTGGAAAGTAATGCCAACTTAAACTTATATACCTGGAAAAAAACACTCTGTATGTAAGTACCCTATTTTTTCAAATTATGCTTTTGCATTGATAGAGTTAGTTCAGTTCTTTTATGTCAGTTAATGTTAGTATTATACTTCATTTTTCAATTTATTTTTATGCTCAGGATATATATAATTTGGATAATTTTTTATTTAGTACTTACGTATTATTGCACAGTCACCAACGTTCAAGACAACTCCCCACTTTGGAAATCCCAACTTTGTATGCGTTGAATTGGCAATCATGTGCTTCATTTTGTTTTATGTCACCAATAGATTGCGATGATACATAAGTACCTCTAATTCTGTACATTACTATAACATTATACTGGTCGCAACATACCAATTTGGCGTGATTTCAAAATCATGCCAAAAATGAGTATATTGAGGAAGCATGTAGTCGTAAGATAAAATTATTTTTGGTACTTATGTACTATCCTAACAATCGCCAAAGTTCAAAATAACTTGCAAAGTTGGAACCCCGATTTCGCATGTCATATACATGCTGAATTGTGAGTCACGTGCTTCATTTCATATAATGTCGCCAATAGGTTGCGGTTATATGTAAGTACCTTATTTTTTTTTTCAAATCATGCTTTTGCATTGATAGAGTTAGTTCAGTTATTTTTATGTCAGTTAATGTTAGTATTGTACTTCATTTTTCATTTTATTTTTATGCTCGGGATATATATACTTTGATAATTTTTTATTTAGTACTTACGTATTATTGCACAGTCGCCAACATTCAAGACAACTCCCCCACTTTAGCAAATCCCAACTTTGTATGCGTTGAATTGGCAATCATGTGCTTCATTTTGTATAATGTCACCAATAGGTTGCGATAATACATAAGTACCTCTAATTCTGTACATTACATTAACATTAGACTGGTCGCAACGTACCAATTTGGCGTGATTTCAAAATCATGCCAAAAATGAGTATGTTGATGAAGCAGGTAGTCGTAAGATAAATTATTTTTGTTACTTATGTATTATCCTAACAATCTTCAACGTTCAAAATAACTTGCCAAGTTGGCAACCCTGATTTCGCATGTCGTATACATGTTGAATTGTGAGTCATGTGCTTTGTTTCATTTAATGTGGCCAATAGGTTGCGGTTATAAAAGGTGTTTTTTGAGAGGTATAGAACTTTCAATTGTAATAAAACAACGATATATTATTCGATTGACATGGATTTCTTTTTATTCGAAAGATAATCTTGTGGCATTACATTTTAAATATGATTTCTGGCATATGACTGCCACGGCTGGCTCGGATGTAGTCCAATTTTCAATAACTTTTCCCAACATTTGTGGCCGTATATCGGCAATAAAACGGCGAATGTTGTCTTCCAAATGGTCAAGCGTTTGTGGCTTATCCGCATAGACCAATGACTTTACATAGCCCCACAAAAATAGTCTAGCGGTGTTAAATCACAAGATCTTGGAGGCCCATTCACAGGTCCAAAACGTGAAATTAGGCGGTCACCAAACGTGTCTTTCAATAAATCGATTGTGGCACGAGCTGTGTGACATGTTGCGCCGTCTTGTTGGAACCACAGCTCCTGGACATCATGATTGTTCAATTCAGGAATGAAAAAGTTAGTAATCATGGCTCTATACCGATCACCATTGACTGTAACGTTGTGGCCTTCATCGTTTTTGAAGAAGGATTCCACCAGCCCATAAAGCGCACCAAACAGTCAGTTTTTCTGGATGTAACGGTGTTTCGACATACACTTGTGGATTAGCTTCGCTCCAAATGCGGCAGTTTTGTTTGTTGACGTAGCCATTCAACCAGAAGTGCGCTTCATCGCTAAACAAAATTCGCTTATGAAAATCGACCATTATTTTCGAAATAAAACTGCACAATTTGAAAGCGTTGTTCAGGCGTGAATCTATTCATGATGAATTGCCAAACCAAACTGAGAATAAATCACTTGACAGCTGTTTAATCGGTAGCCATCTTGGAAAGTAATGCCAACTTAAACTTATATACCTGAAAAAACACTCTGTATGTAAGTACCCTATTTTTTCAAATTATGCTTTTGCATTGATAGAGTTAGTTCAGTTCTTTTTATGTCAGTTAATGTTAGTATTATACTTCATTTTTCAATTTATTTTTATGCTCAGGATATATATAATTTGGATAATTTTTTATTTATTACTTACGTATTATTGCACAGTCACCAACGTTCAAGACAACTCCCCACTTTGGAAATCCCAACTTTGTATGCGTTGAATTGGCAATCATGTGCTTCATTTTGTTTTATGTCACCAATAGATTGCGATGATACATAAGTACCTCTAATTCTGTACATTACTATAACATTATACTGGTCGCAACATACCAATTTGGCGTGATTTCAAAATCATGCCAAAAATGAGTATATTGAGGAAGCATGTAGTCGTAAGATAAAATTATTTTTTGGTACTTATGTACTATCCTAACAATCGCCAAAGTTCAAAATAACTTGCAAAGTTGGAACCCCGATTTCGCATGTCATATACATGCTGAATTGTGAGTCACGTGCTTCATTTCATATAATGTCGCCAATAGGTTGCGGTTATATGTAAGTACCTTATTTTTTCAAATCATGCTTTTGCATTGATAAAGTTAGTTCAGTTCTTTTTTATGTCAGTTAATGTTAGTATTGTACTTCATTTTTCAATTTATTTTTATGATCGGGATATATATATATATATATATACTTTAGATAATTTTTTATTTAGTATTTACGTATTACTGCACAATCGGCAAAGTTCAAGACAACTCGCCACTTTAGCAATGCCAACTTTGTGTGCGATGAATCGGCAATCATGTGCTTCATTTTGTATAATGTCACCAATAGGTTGCGATAATACATAAGTACCTCTAATTCTGTACATTACATTAACATTAGACTGGTCGCAACATACCAATTTGGCGTGATTTCAAAATCATGCCAAAAATGAGTATGTTGATGAAGCAGGTAGTCGTAAGATAAATTATTTTTGTTACTTATGTATTTTCCTAACAATCTTCAACGTTCAAAATAACTTGCCAAGTTGGCAACCCTGATTTCGCATGTCGTATACATGTTGAATTGTGAGTCATGTGCTTTGTTTCATTTAATGTGGCCAATAGGTTGCGGTTATAAAATGTGTTTTTTGAGAGGTATAGAACTTTAAATTGTAATAAAACAACGATATATTATTCGATTGACATGGATTTCTTTTTATTCGAAAGATAATCTTGTGGCATTACATTTTAAATATGATTTCTGGCATATGACTGCCACGGCTGGCTCGGATGTAGTCCAATTTTCAATAACTTTTCCCAACATTTGTGGCCGTATATCGGCAATAAAACGGCGAATGTTGTCTTCCAAATGGTCAAGCGTTTGTGGCTTATCCGCATAGACCAATGACTTTACATAGCCCCACAAAAATAGTCTAGCGGTGTTAAATCACAAGATCTTGGAGGCCCATTCACAGGTCCAAAACGTGAAATTAGGCGGTCACCAAACGTGTCTTTCAATAAATCGATTGTGGCACGAGCTGTGTGACATGTTGCGCCGTCTTGTTGGAACCACAGCTCCTGGACATCATGATTGTTCAATTCAGGAATGAAAAAGTTAGTAATCATGGCTCTATACCGATCACCATTGCCTGTAACGTTGTGGCCTTCATCGTTTTTGAAGAAGGATTCCACCAGCCCATAAAGCGCACCAAACAGTCAGTTTTTCTGGATGTAACGGTGTTTCGACATACACTTGTGGATTAGCTTCGCTCCAAATGCGGCAGTTTTCTTTGTTGACGTAGCCATTCAACCAGAAGTGCGCTTCATCGCTAAACAAAATTCGCTTATGAAAATCGACCATTATTTTCGAAATAAAACTGCACAATTTGAAAGCGTTGTTCAGGCGTGAATCTATTCATGATGAATTGCCAAACCAAACTGAGAATAAATCACTTGACAGCTGTTTAATCGGTAGCCATCTTGGAAAGTAATGCCAACTTAAACTTATATACCTGGAAAAAAACTCTGTATGTAAGTACCCTATTTTTTCAAATTATGCTTTTGCATTGATAGAGTTAGTTCAGTTCTTTTTATGTCAGTTAATGTTAGTATTATACTTCATTTTTCAATTTATTTTTATGCTCAGGATATATAAATTTGGATAATTTTTTATTTAGTACTTACGTATTATTGCACAGTCACCAACGTTCAAGACAACTCCCCACTTTGGAAATCCCAACTTTGTATGCGTTGAATTGGCAATCATGTGCTTCATTTTGTTTTATGTCACCAATAGATTGCGATGATACATAAGTACCTCTAATTCTGTACATTACTATAACATTATACTGGTCGCAACATACCAATTTGGCGTGATTTCAAAATCATGCCAAAAATGAGTATATTGAGGAAGCATGTAGTCGTAAGATAAAATTATTTTTGGTACTTATGTACTATCCTAACAATCGCCAAAGTTCAAAATAACTTGCAAAGTTGGAACCTCGATTTCGCATGTCATATACATGCTGAATTGTGAGTCACGTGCTTCATTTCATATAATGTCGCCAATAGGTTGCGGTTATATGTAAGTACCTTATTTTTTCAAATCATGCTTTTGCATTGATAGAGTTAGTTCAGTTCTTTTTATGTCAATTAATGTTAGTATTATACCTCATTTTTCAATTTATTTTTATGCTCGGGATATATATACTTTGGATAATTTTTTTATTTAGTACTTACGTATTATTGCACAGTCGCCAACATTCAAGACAACTCCCCACTTTGTAAATCCCAACTTTGTATGCGTTGAATTGGCAATCATGTGCTTCATTTTGTATAATGTCACCAATAGGTTGCGATAATACATAAGTACCTCTAATTCTGTACATTACTATAACATTAGACTGGTCACAAGACTAATTTGGCGTGATTTTAAAATCATGCCAAAAATGAGTTGCCTACCAATATGAAATTATTATGAGTATTATCTTAGCCCGTTTTATCTTTCGCTCCACTAATCCTTTAATTAATTCAATATATAATTTTTGTTTTTTTATATTTTAGTACTTAAATTTTTTTGGCGATTATGTACGGCAAATATTTTTTTACACATTGCGATGTATTTGGCAAAATTAATCATTGGTATTTTCCTTAAATATGTTTTTTATCTGTTTTTGAGAATTTTTAAAATTTTGTTTGATGTTTGTCTGAAAGGCAATAGCAAACTAAATATTTTACAGTATATATATTATGTTTGTACGAAAATGTTTACACTGATTTAATCAAAAATATTGAGCCTTCTTTTTATTTTTGATATCTTTTTTAAGATTTAATTTTATGTTATAACTAGCTATACCTAGCTAAACGTTGCTGTGGCTCAGTCAGCTTTAAAAGACTGGTACACCATAAAATATGCCATGAAGCTTACAAAAGTAATACACAAGAATTCAAACAAATCTATATCTATAACTATATATACATATGACGCCTTTGTTTGTCTGTCTGTTTCTTTATAACTCAAGATCCAGGTAACCAAATAACATGAAATTTGGTACACATTCACAAAATTTAATGGGGAAGGTTCTTAAACAGGTTTCGTTCCATCCCAACCTCCCTCTGGCCTCCTCCAGCCAAAAAGAGTGCCCCATGTGCATGTTCTGAGACATGGGTTCATTTTAGAGAAACCTTTACTAAACAAAAGCGATGTAAGTAATTTGCAATACTTTGTTATATTTACTTTACTGCAAACAAATACTGCAACAAATATCACATTACTTACTACATTCCATTCCATTCCTTCATTCATAGGAATACATTGTCCTTTTGGCTACAGAAAAGGGGGAGAGTATAGACTTCCAGACACCATGCTTTTCTCATGGGCAGTTGTATGTGGCCTGCTCTAGAGTGGGCAGACAGGAAATTATTTTTGTACACACTCCAAATGGAACTGTCAAAAATGTTGTCTATCACATTGCTTTAAGATAAATGTACCCTTTTATTGCATGCAAATAAACAGTTTTGTAAGCTTCTACAGAGAACCTTATTTTAAACCCGGGCAAAGCCGGGTACTTGCAGCTAGTATAAATATATATATATATATATATATATATATATATATTGGAGGAGAGAGTGACCTCTTTTATAGTAGAAATTGAAAAACGACATTCAATAAATAATTGCCATAAAACTGAAATAAAAATTTGAGCAAACAATACAACAAATATTTTCAAAATAAAATAGCTTTTTTAGAAAAAGCTCTTAAGTACTAAGACGGAAGTGTTGCTTTTAGAACTACTTGTTAAATAGGAGCTCATTGGCTGTTTTACGACCAGTGAGAAGTGATTAACCCCTTGAGTACCAAACTGCGCTTTCTAGTATCCCTTGAAATTCCAGAATTCTGGGGTTACTCATCTTGACGTTTCAACGACTTTGTTGTGACGTACAAGGGACAACATTCCTTTTGACGCTGATTAAGGCCCACTTTCGTTCGTGTTTCGTTTCGGTTTTTAAAAATTTTGTAACTATTTTTTTGTTTATTTTTACCTTTTTACTCGTCGTTGGACTTTAAGAAAAGGGACATCGAGTAAGAAGATTGCTGGAAACCGATGAATACAACTGTGACTCTAATACTGATTTATTTATTTTTGATGAAGAAAGCGAGCAAAAATGACAACACACTTATGTAACGCATGTGAAAAAGCTTTTTGTTTCCAAAGTATATTTCCAGCAATGTCTCACAAAGATTTTTAATTTTAATTCTCCTATTTTTCAAGTTTTTGTAACCCAGACATTTTGTATCTTAACGTTGATATTTTATACAACCCCAATAAAAGAAAATCTACCTTATAATGTTTCCTGTGCTAGTTACACCATTTGTACACCTAAATATGCCGTGTATTCACATGAGATAACAATGGGATTTCGCTCTATACATAGTATGTATCTACTAGAGGTTATAAAGGGCTCAAGGGGTTAAATATTAATTGTATATATTATATTTCTTCCTCGATGAAGACTACAGTTCTCTTTTTCCTTTCTTTCTCTCTGGAAAAGGGCTTTAATAATATTAGAAACTACAATACGAATATAACTTATAACTTGTCTTTTTATCTAAAATTTGCCCAGGCAATTCAACAATGACGAAATGAGTGAATGTTTATTAGCTTCGTACTCTAAAGCAACATCGAGCTATTGGTGACGGCTATCGTAATCTTGAACCTCAGTCAAATGAAGTAGATACATGAAATGACACTCAAATATTCTAACTTCCACACCAAGAAGAATTTGCACCAGTGCTTCTTTCTGCAAGTCGCAAACAGCAAGTAATAGGAATAAAATCCTTTAATGACTGGCCCAAATAGGAATTCCTTTCTTCTCCGTCGTCTAAGGCATGCACGGCTTATCTGAGGACTGGTAGGTAGATGGATCAAATAAACATCCCTGCCAAGGTCAACAGCTTGTCACCGAAACTTTAAGCCCCAACATATTGAATGTACATTAGTGCCATCTGCAGAACGGGTGTTTAAGAGCATCAGAGCTCGAACCCTGTGATTCAACAATGCTGGGCACCAGTTCGTGACTGTGACCGCAAGGCTACTGAGACCACACAACAAGAAAGAAAGAGGGCATGGGAGAAACAATAGGAACAGAGTTTGAATGAGTTTTGATACTCGACCGGAAGCAGACTTCGACAGTAAAAAAGAAGTTATCCAAAAAATATGTATATATAGTTTCTGCAAAAGCGACATTTGGTTTGCCTAAGCCAAAGGTGAGCATTAAGTCAATCGCGATTGACTGATGAATCGCCAAGACATTTTGAAGAGACCACTTGAAGATCAGCAGTTAGTAATTATTTTCCGAAATGTTCAAAATTAGCTGAAAGTATGCAGACTAAGTCTTCTTCTGACTATAATTACAAGAACTTTTTTTTATTTCCAATGGCCAGGGTTACAAAAGACCACTACACTACAAGGGGGTAGGAACAAAAAAGAAACAGACAAAATAAACACAGTAGAAAAAAACATGGCGAGAAAAGTCTATGAACCCAATAAATCCCTAGCTTGCCAATGAAGATCGCGCAAAGAGAATCCCTTAAGGACTGGACAGTGACGAATGTGGTCAGCATCCATATCCTTCCGAAAATCGCAGAGCGTGCAGAAAGGGGCAGTGCAACATAAATTCGATGAAGACGTTTCAGGAGACAAGTCGTGTCCAGTGTGTAGACGAAACTTGGCAACTGCTTTACGTCTTGGCTACAAGGGAAGGTCATTAAGATTATTCTACCAGATCTTATTGGATAATTACAAAAACTAACAGATGAAAATGTTTAATGTATTTTGAATCGTTTGATATTAAATGCATCATTTTATATTATTATATTTGTGGCTATTATTATTATTGAAGTGAAACTTTTTTGGTCTCGATAGTGATTGAGAAAATTGGCCAGTTTTCCGTAACAGTGAAAAAGCGAACGGAAGTAGTCTCCCCCCGAATCGTCGCCATGGTAAGCAGAGAGCCAGAGGAGGAAAAGGGGGAGGGGACACCGCGTGACTTGCGTCATATCGGTGAAAAAGTTGGATGATTGCGCACGTCTCCGACTGGTCAACTCCCCCCTTTCGATTAGGGGTCCTTTTGCCAAGACACGGGAACATTATCAGCGGTCGTATCAGTTGCAGTGTGAGCATTACGGTGTAGACAAAATAGCTCTCGCAGTAAAAGCGTGTATTTTCGAAATTTTCTTTAGATTGTTGGCTACATGGCGATGTGTTCGGTGGCTAATTTATTGCTTTAATTTTCCTCTGCGTTGAATTATTATTAATTCTAGTCAGAAAGCCTAAATCAAATGCGCAAAGACAAAAAGAGTTTCGGGAAAGAAAAAGAAAAGAAAAACTAGCAGCAAGTCCAGTCGAAAAAGTGACAAAAGACCCCAGAAAAATAGTGCAAATTCATCCAGTGCTACTGACAAATCTTGATCAGAGTAAATGAAAGAATATCAAGCAGGAAAAAAAAAATATTGCAAAATACTCTCTTAAGGCCGAGTTTAATGACAAACAGAAAAATAGTTCAAATTCATCAAGTGCTAATGCCAAATCTCCATCAGAGTATAGATGAGAGAATATCGAGCATGGAAAAAAACATTGCTCTCTTAATGCCGAGTTTAAGGAATGGGAATGCTATTGTGGCTTTTCTTATGACAGCACAGATTAATACAGATTTTGTGAACCACCCTGTGCCGTCAACTACAGAGCCCTGAACAAGTCTAGTGCGTGTTGGAACTGATGCATGTGAATCGATAATAACTTCTATCTTACGTTACAAAGACTATGATTTCCGTAAAAATGCATGACCATGGTAGTCTAGTGTCAAAGTATCAGATCGTGGCTGGCGTGTCATGAGTTCTAGCCCAGTACCACTTAAGATCCGCCGTGTAGGAGAGCGATGCACGTTAAATCTGTTGAGAGCTCAAATGTCCTCCCATTGGTGTGGTAGTTAGGAGAGGGGGGAGTGTCTCCTCAGGTGAGGTCCTTGTCACTTGACCATGGTTCAAAATTGCGAAGTCCGTCGCCAAAAGCCTTCGTGTAGCTGAACAGTGCGCCGTTAATATTCACTCACCCATAAAATTGCTCACAAAGATTTTCAAAAGCTGTTTGTTGATAATCCTTTAGGTCACGGGTGTTCGATTTATGATAGATTATGGTTTAGAGATGATTTGAGAACGCCTGTTGCTGAACGGAAAAAATATTTTACTGGAAATTAATTTAGAAGACATTAAAAAATGTTACAATTACCGACAAAGTTTAAGTAGGAAAAGTATACCAAATTTATCAAAATATAATAGCTTTGTATACCCAGAAATTCCAGCATATTTTCCTACTTTGGATTTGGTATCAGAAAGACCCAATTCGCCACGAATACTTTTCATGCAAATTAGGTGATTGAGAAATGTACACAGTCAGTTTGAAATATTAGAGCAAATAATCAATATTCCAACGTCGCCAAAGAAGTTTCATTTCTATCGCGTGGCGTTCCACGTATCATTTTTTAAAATTATGTTTGTATCTTGTGTTTTGCTTGAAACGCGGTCTTACTGTGATGTACCTCCCCTTGGAAATACATCCCTCGAAGCATCAGCGTGAGCTAGAGATGTAGGTTAACGAAAGAACTAGAATCAAACATTATCTTAATATGACTTTATTAAGATATTCAACTTAAACTTTTTGAACAAATATAATATTAATAATTAATGAGAGAATCTACGATGACGCAATACGCAACACACAATATAATTCAGACCAATCTCAATAATCGAACCGCCTAATCTTCAAATATACTAATAAGTAATCTCTCTCTCAATCCTACCTTATATTCTTCTGTAATAAACTTGTCTTTATCTACAATGGTATGTAGCTTGACGTTTAATTTCTAGTCGATCACCAAAATGTTTATCCACGACACGTAGAACTTAAATCTTGAACGACGAACTTCAATAATCATCCACTGCCACAACGCACGTCAATTGTCTAACATTCCTTTACATTGCCCTCACGCTTACTCTAAGATGCTATATTTATCCTATATTATTTGCATCTCTTCACTTCTCGTTTCTTGGATTTGGTTGCCATTAATTCTGGCCAAAAGAACTTGTTAAAGAAAAGACGCGTAAGACGTCACTTTACAAGTGTTTTTTTATTGTAATTATGTAGATAAGTACATGTTCCGTATTTATTATTAAATTATAATAAATTTTGTACACCTTTTTCTTAGATCACCACACCTACGCCACTGGGTTGACCGCAACACCCCGAAAAAATTAGAAGTAACCCGTAACCTGGAAAGGTTTGCCCGCCTCTGGCCAAAGCCAATGATAGGTAAACTTTTTAAAAGTGATCGAAGAAGGAAATCAAAATGGTGGATGTCAGAAATATAATTTTTATAAAATGTACTTAAGACACACACACACTATAAAAATACCACATAAAAATAACACCTTTTGAAAATTCTTTAATACTAATGTTGTAAAAAAAACTATAACATGTACTTGATTGCCGTTATTTAAAGTTAAGTATTAAACAAAAAGGCATATATTTATTAGGACGGATTCCAAGTTTTCTTCATGAAACAATTTGGAAATTTATTCGTTCATAAATTATTATTATTAAACTACCTCTTTTAGACCCAAGATATAATGTGTGTACCTGCGGTTTTGACTTCGTATCTTATTAATGGATGAAAACAATCAATTGAGATCGAAGATTATCTTGTTTTTTTAGCACTCGTTCATGTTTTTCAGTTTTACAAGCAAATAACGATATTTGTATTTCATTATCATTTTTTTTTAAATTTTCTATACATAAAGTAGCAATAGCCGGCTCGATAAGAAGCTGAAAAAGTGAGCTTTTTTTAAATATATAATTAAAACCTTTAAGCTTTTTTCATATTTTTTTATTTGATGAAGACGATTTCTAAGAGTTGATTGATTATATAGTTATGACACTTTTAACAGTTGTAGTATTCTAATTAGAAGTAACTTTTGAAGTGCATATTTGTGCCCCTCCGATTGTTTTTCGGTTTTAGATGCAAAGATTTTAGATTTAGATGTTTAGATTTTTTGCGTGGAATATTATTTTTATGACGATAACGGTTTAATTCGTTGATTTATAGTAATACAATTAATTTTAGGTAAGAATACATATGTCATGATGTTTATATTCTAGCCAACAATTTATGAAAATTGCATAAATACATAAAGTTTACATAATAATTTGCTTTTATCTTGTCATATTTTGAGCTTACTCGATAATTATTTAGTTTACTTAAAACTGGCCATAAATTAAAAAAATTTCTTCAATCTAATCTTCTTCAATAAATATTTATATATATATTGTGATATTCTGGGGATTAAGATAAATTTAAAAATTTTTTTCAATCTAATATTTTCTTCAAGAAACTTTTATAATTATTGTGATATTCTGAGATTTAGAGAGAGGAAGTCTGAGTATATATGTAGTTTTACCTGATGAGGTTGATGTATTTGATGATGAAGAGAGTATAAATGATACTAGAGAGGTAAAACACCAGATATTGTAACGAACACCTATGAAGTAAAAGCTGGACCACACATAATTTTTTGCCATGTTCGACATGATAGAATCGGACATTTCTCTAGATTTATCACAGACAAATTTGCATCAAAATATAGGTATGAAGGTTGCAAATTTAAAATTCGTGTCTACATCAAAAAACTAAGTGCAAATATAACAAAAAGACTTTCAAAAATTTAATTTTTCCCTCTACATCTGTACTTCTGACTATACTATTAGAAAAATCAAACCATCAAAAAAATGTTTTACTTATTCAAGATACGTCTGGTCGGAAGAGATAGAACGTATGCAAAAACTATTCAAATTGCTATAGAAATATTCTTATATATTTTCAAAAACTCGAACACGTTCTTAAATGTTTTCTAAAGCACGGAACACGAAATTTTTAACTGTTGTTTTAAAATTTTTAACGGGTGAAATGGTACTTAGGCTGGAACACTTAGATTAGATACAGCTGGTCCTCCAGTGGTTGTTTACTTATTACTAATCTAAGGGCAATATGAGATATAAAAGCAATGTTTTTACTTAAGACTTTGGAATGAAAAAATATTTTGAAGTTGCTTAAGCATATATTTCTATAGTTCCCGTTATTAGTACAGATTGACTGAGCTTTAATGGTGGGATATGCGTTGAAACGATTTATCGAAATAACTTATATGAAATTCTCAATTGATTCAATTTTTTAATCGAAGTGAATGGCATTGTTTATAATCTAACAAGATGCACTGACTATTATTCGAACCATTGTTTTTTGCAGAAATTGCATTTTCTTTCTATGAATTACGTTTGCAAGTTCTCATTTGAGATTGTGTAAATAATTTGTAATTTATTTATAAAATAAGTTTCTTTGCTCTCAGTATCATCCAAATGTTTTAAAAGATAATAATTAGCACATATTAGAGAAGAAATAGGTTTTAATTATGAATACTGTTAAAAAAAATAAAAGGAATTTCAATATATAATCATAGGAATTTTACTTATTTTTTCTTCTGTATTTTTCACCATTGAATGTAAACAATTGAAGGAAAATAGTGGTATATAATTTTAGACTTATTTTAATTCATATTATAATATCCTATTGTAATATTCATATCTTAGTCCTATTATAATATTCATATCTTATATATATATAAATCATTATTTTATATGTAGCAATACTTCATTAGCTGTATTTAGATATATCATTATTTTATGTAGCAATATCATTATTTTTAATACGTGCAATGTATTTCACTTTTTAACAATCAGTTTCATTTTTTTACGTACGTATTTTTTTCATACTCTAAATTTTTGTAAAATCATCGGAAATGACAAGATGAAAAAACGCTAATCATATAATTTTCTTTACTTCAAGAAATTGATTCTTTGTCCTTTATAAAAGCAAGTACTTACAGTATAGAGCGTACAAACTTGGAACACGCTTATCTTCCAGCTTTAGTGTTAAAAGGAAATTTCTTCACATTTTTATTTTTTTGAAATTGTTGAAATATCATTTCCTGAAGGTAAGATTTATTTTATTATACTTTTAAAAAAATCATTTCTTGAAAATAGACTATTGTAATGTGTAAAATCTAACTCCAATTTAAACATCAATGTACAATGAAAGTGAGATTCCTTAAATATTTTAAAGAATCGATTTAGCTTTATTTTACAAATGTTTTTAAGGTTGGTCAATCTCCTATAAAGTTGTTAAAAAACGCACGATTAATTTTGATCATTTTTTACACTCTCACCATAGCATTTAAAACTTTATAAAATCTTCCAGAATAACTTTAAGCTTAATTTGAATTCTCTTTTCATTACTGGATATAATGTTGCAATAAGCAGTTTTTTTTTTACAAATTCGAATCCGTATGCTCCTCATTATCTTTCTTTTTTTATGACATGCAAATTTTTTATATTTATTAGAAGAACATATTTGAAGGATTTTTATAGATATAAAGAAGAGTTCCCAAAACTAATTTATCTTCAACCGTAATCATACGCTTCTCCTAATATTTACAGTATTTCATATTTGTAAAAAAGTCCAAACACATTACTGTTACACTTTTGTTGTGTAAAAATACTCGAGAAAAGAATCAGCTTTCAAAAGGTTACTGTATTTCCTTAGTACATTTCTCTGAATTTTGGGCAATTAAAATGGTAAATTGCAACTTCTAGCATTATAGGAGGGTTTTCTATTATATATTATAATGTGGTTAAAGTATCCAACTACGTTCGGAACCGGGATTTTATAAAAGCACATAAATGGATAATTTTCATGATATTTAGTGTCACTTAGATTAGAATACATGCATAAAATTGTTTTAAGGACAAAAAAAATTTTAAAATATAATATTTTGGCAAAAAAGTTACTTAGAATAACCTTTCTCAAAATGTTCTCCTTTTATAAAAAAATGTTTCTATTATAATAATATTTTGCCTATTTATAGCTCAGACTTTTTAGAGGCTCAACTATGATTTTTGAACAATTCACATTATTTTCAGAGTTACAACCCATTGAAACAATTATTGGTGTTTTTTTCTTAAAATTTCTTCCCTTTGTGTGTTGTCGTAAAACATTAACTAATAAACCCACTTCTAGGTTACATATTTTAAAAATTCTAGTTGAGTCTCTGTACAGAGGTCTGAGCAATATACAGGCAAAATATTATTACAATAGAAGCATTTTTCTCAAAAGGAAAATATTTTGAAAATGGATCATTCTATGTTCATTTTTTATCAAAATATTCTTAAATAATTTTTTATTGTAATACTATTCTTAAAATAATTTTATATACATGTGTAATCTAAGTGACACTAAATATAATAAATATTATCCATTTATACGCTTTTGAAAAATAACGGTTTTGAACGTAGGACCGCGATTTTAATAAAGTGCGTAAATGGATAATTTTTATGATATTTAGTATCACTTAGATTAGAATACATGTATTATTTTAAGGAAATTTTAACAAAAAAAGAATTTATTTAAATACAATATTTTGGCAGAAACTTAACTTAGAATAAGCCTTTTCAAAATGTTCTCCTTTTATAAAATATGCTTCTATAATAATAATAGTTTGCTTATATTAAGTAACTACTTCTCCAGAGAGTACGAACTATTTTCTTTGAAAAACTCACATTATTTTCAGAGTTACAACCCATTGAAATAATTATCAGCGTTTTTATCTTAAAAGTTCTCCTCTTTGTTGTCGTAAAACATGGATATACCCACTTCTAAGTTATACATTTCAGAAATTCTAGTTGAGCCTCTGTACAGAGGTCTGATCTATATACAGGCAAAATATTATTATAATAGAAACATTTTTCACAAAAGGAGAACATTTTGAAAATTGGTCATCCTATGTTAATTATTTGTCAAAATATTGTACTTAATTAGTTTTTTATTGTAATAATATTCTTAAAACAATTTTATATTCATTTTCTAATCTAAGTGACACTAAATATCATAAATAATATCCATTTATACGCTTTTGCAAAATCACGGTTCCGAATGCAGTCGGATACCTTAATGAAATTCTTCACTTTTCATTCTATTGCATTCATGAGAAATTAGTAAAACTACCAAATTTTTTTATTCTGTGTGAGTAATTGGAAATATTTTCTAATATCATGCACACATCCCACACTTTAAGATAATTATTAACGATTATCTTGTAAAATGATGGAAGTAATATTTTGAAAGCCAAACGAGCTCTTATAAAACAATTAAATACCATTTAATAATTTAATGCAGAAAAATTTAAATCTATATTATCTATAGAACTATTTTTATTATATCTAATTATGCTGCTACATCATCTTAATGTTTGTAATTAAAAGACATATATTTACTGAAAACGTATTGTTCTGAATTTGTGTGGCTTAAAAAAGTTTTTTGCGGTTATACAAAATAATTCACATATAATTTTAAAAACAAATTATTTCTTAAAAATAATAAATAAAATGTTTATTAATTAAAAACCAAAATGTTCCCTTTTAAATTTTTTTATCCTCTTTGAATTCAAAATTATCTTACACTTTTGTACAATTTTTAGAGATTTTTTTTCTTTTAAAATGGAACCTGTAATGAATGACATAATGTAATGTTTTTGTAAACTTAATTTGTAAAGAAAGAAAAAAAAATTCCTGAAACTGATCAACACCAAAATGAGAGATTACAGATAAATTCATTAACAAGAGGATTATGTAAACAGGATTGAAAAAAGAAAAAATATCAACACTTTATCGATGACGATTTTCAAAATGATTGTGTAGTAGATATTTTACTTGAACAATAAATAGATATCAAGTTTTTATCTTTTTTTTCGCTTTGTCATAAAACAGCAAAATTTTTTTTCTTGTATTATAGCAATCTGACATGATAGCGTAATAGTTGATGTTCCTTGATTTTTTTATCCACTGCTGCATTGATTAATAATTATACAAATGATACAAAAGGGAAAGAGAAGAGAAGTTCGTTTGCTATAGAAAGAAAAGAAAATATACCTATATACTTATGTTGGTTAGTGCAGCGGTTCTCAAACTGGGGAGTGCTCCCTCTAGGGGGCGTGATAATCCTATGTGGGAAGCGCAAACACATCGAAAAGTCTAAAATAAAAGATTATTTAAAAAATTGTACATTTACTGAAAGGAAACAAAACAAAATACTTTCTGACGTAATTAAAAATAAAATGCACATTTACGCTAATACAATATTCTTCGCAATGTATCAGATTGATTGAATATTAACGTCGCACTGTTCAGCTACACGAGGGCTTTTGGCGACGGACCACGTAATTTTGAACCATGATCAAGTGACGTGGACGACACCTGAGCTGGCACTCCCTCTCCTAACTACCACACCACACCAACGGGAGGACGTTTCAGTTCCCGACAGATTTAAAGTGCACCGCTGCCCTACACGGCGGGTCTTTCTCAATGTATCAGAAATGCACAATGTATTTGATAATTAATTTATCAATATTAAATAAAGAACAAGTTTATTAAGTACTAGTGCTGGAAATGGTACTAGCATACGAAATAGTTTTTGTTTTCAACGCAGAAAATTCATCATCCACCCATACCCAAAATTCAAAGAGTAATTTATTACTAAATTGCCTTTTAATTTGGATTTAAATGGAATCTATAAAGAATTTTTCTTCGACAGTTCAAAGACTTTTTGTATCATCGTATCTGTGTACTTGGTATTCTGAGTATCTTCTTTAACTAAAAATTATTTTGCAATCTCTTCCAATTTAAAAATTAGAAAGGAAAAGTAAATACTTATCGTATTAGTTAAGAATACCTTACTTAAACTATCTATTACATAAAAGCAACGCATACAAAATTTAATACTTATCTGGATAAATTGTACGGTTTATAATTAAGATAATTTTGTTGATAAAGCGTGAAAGTACATTATTATTGCTTGCAGTACGTTGTTATAGTGTAAGAGGTAGGAGGCATGAGAGAGATCAAAATTATGATTGAAAATTGGGTCACACATATTGAAAGTTTGTAAGGCACTGGGTTACGGAGATTAGGTTGGTTAGGATGGATTAAGTTGGTTGGTGGGTTGGTTAGATAAACAATTACAAGCACAGTGGTGCTTTATGCAGTGAAAGAAAGTTTCTATTAATTGCGGTGGTAGAATTTCTTGCCTCAGAACGATTAGAATCTCAGCAATGACGCTGATGGAGGTTTACATTCTGAAACCTTTCATCCAAGTTCATTCCAAACATGTTTATTAGGATTTGTCTCAGGATCTTGTGGCCAATAGGATGTGCTTAATATCTTCACTTTCAAGACATTTTTCTACAGATAGAAAATTGTGTGGTGTCAATTGTTATCAATGAATAAGAACTGTAAGTCATGAGCATCTCGGAAAAGATGAACAAGAGGTTACAGAAGCAAAATTTATGCAACTCGTTCTATCAACAGAAGCTCTTTGATAATATGAAGTTCCTTCTATCCAATAGACACCATGGCCACCTAAGCCCAAACAGGCCTTGTCTAATTGTGCAATTCTTAGCCGACCTATTACAACTTGTATATTATTGGTTGCGATGGTTTGGTACCATTTCTACGAATTCAAAATTACACGTTACGATACTAGACACTTCTGTCTGATCGTCCACTTTCTAACACAAACCAAAGATTCTTCCACAAAAAAATAAGTTGATTTGACGTCTTTAAGCCATAATCAATGCTTTAATAGTTCGTGAAATATCCACTAGCATTGATTACACAATACTCCATATATTTCATCCATATGGATGCAAGGCTTAAATTTGCAATACTTTTTCCGAAGTTATATGGAATTAGAGCCTACCTTTAAATTATTAATTACAGAATTCTTTTAAAATTTTTGGAACTGCTTGGATGCTTTTTAATGCTGTTCCACTGAACAGCATTAAAAAGAGGAGGGGGAAGAAGGGGGGTTGGCGTCCGGACCCCCCTCAAACCCTTGATTTTTTTCCGATTGATTATAATTCTATGTATATAATACGTAAAATTTAATTAAGTATTTGTTATTAATGATTAATTTTATTAATTAATGCTAATTATTTATTCAATAATTAGTTTTTTACTGTATTTTGTTCCCGAAAATCGACAAAATTTAAAGGAGCATGATACAAGAATGGTGAACTTTCAAACCCTGGACCTCCCCCCCCTCTTTGAAAAATTTTTGTGTGCATAACTGACGCTGCTTATAATAATATTAAAAGAACGAAGTTGATTTTTTTTCTTGTGTCATTACAAAAAAATCAATTTATAGTAAACAACTATAATAAATTATATCATATTTATATTTTGAATCGTATAACATAAATATAATTTCAAGATAGCATGTTACATTCCGATGATATATTGTGAGAAATCTACCTGAAAAATAGAAGTTATTTAAATAGTTCGATTAAAAGATACGCAAAACAAATTAAAATTTATGTATCTAAGAAAATGGTATCTCTCGATTGAAAAAGTTTTAAAAAAGGTAATTTTTGATTCATACAAATAGTTTCGTTTTTAATTACTTTGATAGAATTTCTTATATATAAAAACATTTAAAGATATTTAATAATTTATCTGAACTACTACATGAGTTTTTAAGTCCCCCACTCCACGGCAAACATAATATGAAACATTTTTTACAAAGATTTATCTAATTAAATGCTTTATGATTCGAGGCAGTGCTAAGATTATATATTAAATAACTTCGTTTTCGCTTTATTCTTAATAATGATATAAAACTTAAGGTATCCGACTATGTTCGGAATCGTGATTTTAAAAAAGCGCATAAATGGACAATTTTCGTGATATTTAGTGTCACTTAGATTAGAATACACGTATAAAATTTTTTAAGGACATTTTGACAAACAAAACCATTTAAATACAATATTTCCACAAAAAATTAACCTAGAATAACCTTTTTTCAAAATGTTCTCCTTTTGTGAAAAATGCTTCTATTATAATAATATTTTGCCTGTATATAGACCTCTGAACAGAGGCTCAACTACGATTTTTGAAAAATTCACATTATTTTCAGAGTTACAACCAATTGAAATAATTATCGGCGTTTTTTTCTTAAAATTTCTTCCCTCTGTTGTCGTAAAACATGTTTAGTTATATATTTCAAAAATTTTAGTTGAGCCTCTGTACAGAGGTCTGAGCTGTATACAGGCAAAGTATTATTATAATAGAAGCATTTTTCACAAAAGAAGAATATTTTGAAAATGGGTCATTCTATGTTCATTTTTTGTCATAATATTGTACTTAAATATTTTTTTATTGTTATACTATTCTTAAAACAAAATTATGTACATTTTCTAATCTAAGTGACACCAAATATCAGAAATATTATCCATTTATATGCTTTTGCAAAATCATGCTTCCGAACGTAGTTGGATACCTTAAATTGATCAAGTAGATTCGACCAATTTATATTTTCTTTCAATTTACACTTTGTTAAAAGCAAGGGAAAAAGCACTCGAATTATTTAAGAGTATCTTCAGGTTCTCAAAAATGTTCTTGTCAAAATATGATAAGATGTATCTGAGTGTTGATTTAAAGGTTAATGAGCTTCAATTAAATATATTAGCTTAAAACATTAATAAATATTTTGCGTACTCAAGAAAGACATTGATATTGTAAGAAACTGGCTTTAATATATATTCTTTTTATTTCTTCAAATACTTTTTTATTTTTTTATAATGCATTTTCCTTTAAAATTTAAAGCAAAATGAATATATTTCATGCTATGCTTTTAGTCGGGGGTCTTTTTTAATTACTTCAAAAGCATGCTTTGATATTTATGAAATCTAATAAGTTGTTTTATGAAGTTTTCCTTTCATATATATATATATATATATATATATATATATATATATATATATATATATATATATATATATATATGTGTGTGTGTGTGTGTGTGTGTGTGTGTGTGTCTGTGTGTGTGTGTCTGTCTGTGTGTTTAATAATAACTCACACCGATATTTTTTTACAGGAAATAAAAAAATGTCAAAAATTGCAACATTCCAAAGAATCAGAGGACATCCTTTCCCAAAAGCCGCATGGTTCACCAAAGAGCACATTGAAGAGACCCTGGACTACGAATCACGTGATGGAGACATAATCATTTGCTCCTATCCTAAGACAGGAACCACTTGGCTACAGTACATCGTTATGCAAATAACCTCAAAAGGAAAAGACTTTCCTGCTTTCAATGATGCCCTTGTCAACGTGGTACCATTCATGGAAATGACAGGAAAAGGTCCTATTGATGAAATGCAAGGCTTAAGAATCTACAAACACCATTACCCGTTTAACATGATTAAAAGGAACGATACAGCAAAGTACTTGTACATATATAGACATCCTGAAGATACTTTTGTCAGCTTTTATCACTTCTTGCAAAGCATAAGGGAAGAAAAGTTCGACTTTGACCAAATGTTTGAAGAATTTGTTTCAAATGATATAGAATACGGACGTTATTTCGAACATGTCTTGTCATTTGCAGCCCATAAAAATGACGATAATCTCTTACTAATATCTTATGAAAAGTTATTTAACAATCGAAAAGAAGGATATCTGAGGATAGCCAAATTTCTTGGAGAAGATTATTACCAGAGCCTTGTTAATGATGAAGCCCTTTTGAACAGAGTTTTAGAGAATACTAGCTTTGATTACATGAAAAAGAATCTTCAATTTGTGCATCCAAATCCTAAAGAGCCTTCTAAAGACACCGTAAAAACTGTCAATTTTTTCAGAAAAGGTGGTGTTGGCGACGGAAAGAACAAATTGTCGCCAGATCAGATCAAAAGAATTAGAGAGCTTGCAAATGAAATAATGAAAGGTACAGAAGTTCTTAAACAATGGTATGGAGAATGATTTAGTATCATTATAAAATTTCGTATGTATTATAGCTTTAAATAAAACGCAAATATTTCAGCTTCGGAATTAATTTTTTAATGCTTCTACATTAAAATTATTTCTATTCAATCTTCTATGGTTTTCATTTTCGCTTTAAATGATAGGGATTTGCAAAAGGTTTAATATTAAGTAAATTGATATTCATTCATAAGAATAATGATGAATTTTTAGAAATTAGTTATTTCTTTTACAAAAAGCCGTTTTTTCTTTATCGAAAAATTATTATTATCATTAAAAAAGTTATTTATTACTATCAAAAAAATAATTCTGAAAAGCAAATTAGATGATAAGGGGTAAGGAAGCTTACAAAATCTGAGTGAAAACTTCCAAAAAAGGCAGCAGTCTTATGGACAGTAGAACATGAAAACTTTCATTTTCAAAAACCTATAAAAACTGTAGTATTTTCATAATAAATTCTATTATATACTACTTAACAATCCCATATACTAAAAATTAAAGCATCCTTGGTTTTTAATAAGAAAGTTTGAATTGAATTGATTCACCTTTTCTAAATGGACATATCTCCTACATCAATAACTTATACATAAATTTTAATCATTACATCAGGATTAAAATATATTTATTCAAGTGTTCGTTATTGTTTTATACCATTTCCAATGCAAAGGTTATAATTATACGATTTCGACTGATGATTCAGAAAAGGATGACCTAATTTAAAGCAGTATGCACACCTTATTCACAATATAAAATTTAATATAAACTTTATTTAAATTAATGCACATGTTTTTCAGTATTACAGAAAAAAATTTCTTTTAAATCATTTTGCAAAAAAATCTTTACTGTTACACAAGTAGTGAAGCCTTTCTTCATATATATACACTGCAACTGCAACACCAGGAAAGAAAGCAAATAACAAAACTTTTACTATTGTACGCATACAACATAGTAGAAAGAAAAAAATGAATAAAATTTGTACACATATTGAGAGAGTTATATAGTATCAGAAAATAGTACACACACAGCTGTCTACTGTAGCAGCTAAAATGGCCCTTACCCTGTTAGGCTTTGAATCGAACTGGGTTTTAGCGACAAATGTGTGCAGATCATTCCATGCTGCTTCATTTCTATGCCTTCCTTGATCCATCGTAAAGGCTGGAGACCAGTGAAGATCCAGTTACTAAGTAGTATTTGACCAGATGTTTTCCGTGGGTGAAAGGTCGGGAGAACATGCTGGTCAGGCAACCGTGAAGTAGGCCAGAACTCAAGGGACACACCAGAAAGATGGCAAAAGGTCTAAGGCAGTAATGGCTAATATATACAATCTCAAATTATACACGAGTCACGTTATTTACACCTTTTCATCGTCACAAAAATAACATAATGGCTTTTTAAATTAATAAGTATATATAAAGTTTCAAAATTATATGAAATAAAAAAGTTAAATAATCAAGATCTTTCAGAGAGAAGAGACAATTTTTCTGAAATTAAATGCACTCATGTCCAACATTAAAGTCACCAACATAAAATCTATAAGAACTGATGAATTATTAACTTTGTTACCATGAAATTTGGCACAGCGACATATTATAATGTCAGAATGAATCTAGAAGTGTAACAATAGGAAAAGATTTTAGATGTGAATTAAGAAACAATGCATATTAAAAAGTGGGAAATCATGAAACAGAGATAAAGTGTTTACCTCGGGAAAAGTCTGTCTTATATGGAGTGTGACCGCAGTAAACTGCTATACAAGCCTCACAAAGAGCTGCCATACTGTTAAGGAGGGTGTCAATAAGTATTTGTGGCAACAAAGCCCATTCTTCTAAAAGCGGGTCTTTTAATTCCTGGGGGAGCCCTGGGAGGAGAGCTAGGCTGAGAAATGACTTTTTCTAGACCATCCCAAACATATTCAATAGAATTGTAACCCGAAGATCTCGGGGCTCAATCCATCAGGTGTGAATATCCAATCCTTCATGAAATTCAACAGTAATGTGAGTTTTGTGTGGCCACACTTTATCGTCCATAAAAATATAGTTAGGGCGCAAAGCACCTAGAAAAACTCATATAGGGTTCCAGGATCTCATCTCTATAGCGCTGGGAGTTGTCAGTACCCCTCATCGAAAACGTACTGCGGTGTTCAACTTCCCAACATTATGTCACCAAACACAAGGATTCCTTTCCCCCCATATCTGTCGATTTTTGTTACATAGGAGGGATGAAAGCGAGCTCCATACATTTTCCTTCCAGATGAAGACTCGACGATAGTCATTTTATCTGGAACATTTTGACTCATCACTGAAAAGACCACGCCCCCATTCTTGTGGTGTCCACAACTGATGTTTTCAGCTCCACGATATCCAGTTTTTCCTGCTGGATGCAGTCAAAGAGACGCACCAAACTGAACGCCGGGTGTAAATGCCAGTCTGGGCAACACCGCTGTGGACTGTTTGCCTGAAAATTCTTCTTCCAGGCACAACAGCAAGGTCAGGAGCAAGCTGAGAAACCATTGTCTGCCTATGTCACCATGCGCTTAATGCCAAGTACCGATTTTGCACAGAAGTCGATGTTTTGTGGCGATTTTGACCGACCTTCCTGGTGACAGTACCACTTGTTTGGAATTCATTCCGTAAATGGGAGACTACTTTCGGGCCACTTGTAACCTTCGAACCTCCTCTGCTTGTGATTGGGCAGCTTCAAGCCTGCCTACGGCTCTCCATCTCAAGGAATCATCTAAATGAATATTAGAAACAATTCTCATTGCAAACAGACTGACTTTTTTAATGCAGTATTTTCAAAACTAGAGGCAAAATTTTCAGATGCCTGAACGGTTTCAATCCAATATTTTTGCAAAATCTGGCGTTAAACAATATCTTTCCCTAAACTGAAGATTGATATTGTACTCCCCATTCTTTAAAATATATAAAATACAAACTCTATCAGTTTTACTGGAGGCATTTTAAAATTATGACGAAAAACATGTCTGTGACCTTAATTTTGGACATGAGCATCGATCGAAAATTTTAAATTAATTGGCAGTTAAGCACAAACAGAAGTTTCTTCATCATAAGAAACGCTGGCTGTTTTAGTAACTTTTATATGTAAGTTTATAGATTTAATATTTTAAAATTTATTAAAACAGATTTAACAATTTCCTGCGATTGATATTAAAACATTATTATGAATTTTTTGAACCAAGAAATCTTTTTTGTACGATGTAACATAAAGACAATTCTCAACCAAAATTCAATGCCATAATTTTAACGAAATATGTTTTTAATCAGCTTTGGCTCTTATTTTTCAATATATATATATATATATATATATATATATATATATATATATATATATATATTTAAACTTGAGACCATTTTTTAATACTTTTTACAATTATTTCTGTTCATTTTTTAATTCTACTGTATCAAAAATAATTTTAAGCTATACTCGCCTCAGTGAAAAATTTAGTTTATAAAATACATTACTAAAATGGATGCGTTAGTATTAATTGGGTGTTATTACTATTCTTAATAATAAACTAATTTGTGCTTTGGTTTTTATATCATAGGAAACGCATCCCTTTTTGGATCTCTATTTTAATAATGCCATTAATAAATCATCGTAATGAAATCAGTTTTTCATATGAAGAATGAAAAATAGTTCGGTATTCAAAGAGAAATCATTTTTAACTTCGAAGTTATGTGTAGTAGGCCTTTTTACTTTTATTTTATTCTCAATGATTATAAAGATACCAAAGAAGTCTCTTTTAGCTACCTAAGTATCTCAAAAATAGACTCAATTACTCCAAATGTAACGAATTTGTGTGTGTCTGAAACAAAAACAACACTTAAACAGACACACACAAATGCAAGTAAAAATAAACATTGAACACAGCAATAAATATCCCAATTTATGTTAAACGGTTAAATTCAATTCGAATGTTATATATCTGATTATACAGAAAAAGTTACTTGCTTTTATGAAATTTCAAAATGTGTGTAAAGTAGCATAGTAAAAGCTGAAGAAACTGACATGAATGAATGAGCTTCAAATAAATTATCTCGGTTTTTATATACTTCAAACCAAATATGATTTGAGGTTTGTCTAACTGATTTTTGGTGGCTATAAAACCTCATGAGCTTGGATCATCACATTCAAAAACATGCATACCACCCACGAACACTTAAATCTTACACTAGCGTCAAATTTTTAAGATTATAGTTCTCAAATTTAAAAATAAATGCACATCAAATAACCGCTCTAAATACTCATATGGTTTATATTATTTCGAAAATAATGAAAAAAAACTAGAAGGAAGGCCTGTTTTCAAGAGTTAACTTTTCAAATTTGAAAGTAAATAAGTCAAGTGACCACTTTGAAATGTCTCGTAAAAAGGAATTTTAAAACGAGTTCAAAGTAATATAGTTTGAGATTGGTTTCTAAACTCAGAAAATGGAAATGTCCAGTAATCAATCTAAGTTCTCGCCTCATCAATACGAATTAGAAAACATTGACGAAACCAGATCGAAGAATCAAAAGAGTTTTCTAATGCATGGGGAATATCAGAGATAAGTGAGGAGAGAACAATCTTTCAAGGTAACGGGTCCATCGAAGAATGAGCCTCACCGTCGTAAATAACGACTTTTACTAGCCGTAAACAAGAGTAAAATTTCTAAGCAATTTGAGGTTTGACTGCTTTATAAAATCGAAATTTAAAAACGTTAGCTCATGCGTTGGCAAATACTTTTCTTAGCTTTTCTTTTCTTCTATCAATACTTTTCAAAACTCACACTGCAAAACGTACGATATCTTGAAATATCCACATAAATTCTAAAATTCTAAACTCGTTTAGTGTCGCCAAACTTTGAATGACTATTGACGATATCAGTGAGGGAGTGAGCGTTGAAGCTAATGGTGCTGTATATATATATATATGTGTGTGTGTGTAAGGATAATTAAATTAGATTAAAAATTAAATTCCCTATCTAGCACTTGACTCTATATTTCTCCGTTATCATATTCAAATATGAAACTAATCGCCCATTTATTTCTTCCGAACATATGGCCTAGCCAATAAACATGTCTAATTCTAGATCGTTAGATTTAATAGTCAACATATGTCAGCATTAAATTGCAAACACCATCTTCAAAGCAGCGATACTCACCAGATGTTTTTCACGTGTTATTCACGTGGAACCCCCCCCATGCCGTGCTTTTTTCCTCCCTGCTCGTGGTCAGAACTGATGTAGACACGATGGAATAAAGATCTCTTTTTTTTAAACCTTAATCTGATTCTGTCTTTAAAATCATGACAGAATTAAAGCCGGCAGGATCTTTGTCTGCGATCTTAATGTAAAAACTAATCTTTTTATAAAATAATTTAATATAAAAACTAAAGCCAACGAACGTAATAACTGATATGGAGAATTTTATGGAACTTCGACGACACTCTACATTTGTTAGCTGGGGACGTTGGGTTACCAGAATTAATCTATGGTACGGAAAAAAAAAAACGCGCTAAGAATCCCCGAAAGAACATCGCTCTTACCGCCAAAGAAATAGATTCATCCTCTTCTCCTAACAAGATTTCAGAAAATCATACTTCAAAAATGGAAGCAAAGAACGGAAATAAAATTAAGCAAGAAGAGAATTTAGATGCTGATGAAGAAAAGTTAAAGCAACCTATAATCATTATTAAAAATGATATTCGATTTGAAGATCTACAGACTTTTTCCAAAAATATAACCTGGAAATACCCATCTAAACGTTCATTAGAAATTTCGAAAGTACGTGCGATTCCTTCGATATACCAGAGAAACAGAAAATCCTATTTATAATCAAGTTAGTAGATGGAGCTGGGAAGACTTACATCCAAACACAATCTATCCCTAAAAGTTTTTACGAACTGGAAAAATAATTTAATACGTGAATTCGGAACACAAGTCAATCCAGCGGAGATTCATCTTCAATTATCTAAAACAGAAAAAACCTCAAAAGAGACCCACATAGAATATTTCTAAAGAGTAAAAGAAATCGCATCCCGGATAAACATGGAAGAAGAAGCTGAAAATTATTACATCATAAGAGGATTAAAAGAAAATAGAGCCATAGAACTACAGTTACGAAGCTGCAACAACATAGAGGAGCTGAAGGAAAAAAATGAAACTTTTAGATATCCAAGAAAAATCAAAATCAAATGGGAATGAAATTATATATCCAAAGTATCCAGTGACAAGAATACATCACCATACGAATCAATTTGTCCGTAGACAACAGTATGGAGGATGGAATTGGATAAATGATCAATCTCAACATCCGGATGCCATAACCGGTTCAAGATACAATGTATACTCTCCTCAATTTCTATTACCTTCTTATCATCACCCGTCCTTTTCTCATCAGCGGCCGACCCTATATCCAAGAAACCAACGATTTCCAAAACGACCGACAGTTTTGCGACCCAATGCTCCAACTTTCAACCCCCGTGACAGAACACAAAACAATAATACGGTATTCCAACCTCATCAAACAGGAGAACTTATGATCATCCAAGGTAGAATCAACTTCAAACAAGTTGATGTCCTCTTGGATACAGGATCAAGAGAGAGAGAGAGAGAGAGTGTCAATATTATTCCAAAAAATATAGTATCACAAATCAAGGGATACCACAATGTAGAGTATATCAAAAACAAAAATTGCCACCATCAATGTAGAAATTGAGGTGAGTGAGGCAATTACTTTACAATTGAAAATAGGAGAAATTATTGAAAATATTAAATTCCTCATAGTAAATGTAGAACTGAAATATTTAATAATTTCTAATAAAACTATGAGTATTTTTGAATTAAATATTAATTTTAGTGATTATAAAATTTTTCAAAGAGGAAAACCAATTTTAAAAAAAAAAATTATGAATCTAAGAAAAATATTAAAGAAAATGAAACTCTTAAATTTAGTAATAATAAAATTATCACTAAGAAAACTGATAATGTGTTTAATATAGAAATAACTCTAATAGTGATTATGATATTATTAATATGATTATTGATAAATATAAACATGTCTTTGCTAAAAATAATAAGTTTGATGTGGGCGAGTTAAAATGTAATTCTCCTAAAATAATACTTACCTCAGAATTACCCATTGTAAATCGACCATATAGGACATCTTTAAAGATGATACGGAAATAAAAAAGCAATTAGATGCATTATTGAAAACAGGAATAATAAAACCATCTTATAGTTCTTACGCTGCCCCTATAACATTGGCTTTTAAAAAAGAGGATAATGCTCGTACACGATTATGTATCGATTACAGAAAGCTAAATGCTATCACAAAATTAGATGCAGAGCCAATTCCCCGAATAGATGCAGTTTTAGACAAATTAACACGTGCAAAATTTTTCTCAACCATCGACCTATGTAGTGGTTATTGGCACATTAAATTAGATGATAATGAATCTGAAAAAACTTGCATTTACATCAAATTACGGTCTTTTTCAATTTAATCGTTTGTCTTTTGGATATAAAAATTCTCCAGCTATATTTCAAAGAGCTATTAGACAGATTTTAAATAAATACCAAATAAAATTTGCATTAAATTATTTTGACGATATAATAGTATTTTTCGGAATCAATTGAAGAACATGTAAAACATTTAGAGGAAATTTTAAAATTTGTGGAATAGAAAATATAAAATTAAAATTCTCAAAGTGTAAATTTGGCAAAGATACAATTGATTTCTTAGGATATGAAATAAAACAAGGGTCATACACTCCAAATAATACAAATGTCGAAATAATTAAAAAACTTTTACCCCCTAGAAATATAAAGGATTTACAAAGATTTCTTGGTAGTATTAATGTCTATTATAAATTCATTCCTCAATATGCAAAATTAAGAATGCCTTTAAATAATCTTCTTAAAAGAATCAAAATTGGAATTGGACCCCAGAATATCAACAATCTTTTCAAAAACTTAAAGACAGCTTAATTTCAAAGTCCATTTTAGCTATATTCAATCCAAATTATCCCTGTCATCTTTATGTAGAGATGCATCGAAAACTGCAATCTCATGTATCCTCAAACAACAAAAACCCAATGGAAATCAACATCCGATTGCATTCCACTCGAGACGACTGAGAAATTATGAAATTAATTATACAATAACTGAATTAGAATGTTTAGCTATAATTGATAGTTTAGATAAATTCCATTGCTATCTTCATGGATCTCATTTCACAGTTCATACCGATCATAATGCATTAGTTTGGCTTAAAAATTTCAAAAATCCCACGGGTAGACTTTTTAGATGGTCTTTAAAAGTTTCTATGTATGATTTTGATATAAAATATAAGAAAGGTAGCACTAATGTTGAAGCTGATATGTTAACAAGAAATCCTATTGCTTATCATATAATTAATACACCCCCCAGAACCTTTATTAGATATCAATGAAATAAGCCATTTTCAAAATATAGAAAATACATCAGCTCCTAAATGCTTTAAGAGAGATGGCGTTTTTGTAGTTAAAAGACAAGGTTTAACTAAAATAATTGTACCCAAAGCTCTAAGAGTGAAATTAATGGAAACAACTCATAAAAATTTGGCCACCCTGGTGTAGCTACCATGTTAAAATTAATATCACCACAATATTATTGGATAAACATTATTACTGATATACGAAATTATGTGAAACACTGTGAAACTTGTCAAATAAATAAGAAGTCACATCAGAGAAAATACGGACTGATGCAATCACTTCCCCTTGTGAAAAACCCTTTGAACTTTTATCGATAGATAGTGTAGGTGGTTTAAATTATTACAACTCTGTTAAAAAATATTTACACATTATTATTGATCATGCAACTAGGTACATTTGGACTTTCCCATCAAAAATGCAACAGATACTTATATAAATTGTTTAAGACAAATCTTTTAGAATCACATACCGGAAAAAATTTTAAGTGATAGAATTACTGCGTTTACCTCTTCAAAATTTAAGCATTTTTTAAAACATAATAATGTCACTCAATTATTAACTACTTCTCACAGACCACAAACCAATGGAAAGGTTGAACGTGTAAATCAAACCATCATTACCCGCTTAAAATGTGAAATTAGTAATAGTTCAAATAAAGTCCCATGGACAAAAATTCCAGAAAAAGTAACCCATCACTATAATCAAACTCCACACACAATAACAGGTTTCCCACCAACCTACTTAATGTATGGTAATTTACCTTTCGAAATTTCAAAAGATAATGAGATATATCCTCCCTTAGAAGAAGCAAAAAAATTAGCCAAAGAAAGAACAGAACAATATTATAAAATAAATAAGATTAGATATGATAAAAAATTTCAGGAAGCTGATTTCAAGGTTGGTGACTTAGTAATGTATGAGGAATTTCAATACCCCAATACAAGGAAATTCAGTCCCCCTTATTCAGGCCCTTATACCGTTTTAAGAAAATGTTCTGATGTATTATTTTTGAAATTGATAGACCCAATGCTCTTAATAAAACTGACGCTGAATTGGTTCATTCAGTTCGTTTAAGACATTTTCATCCATCTGAAAATTTTCAGTTAAATTACATTCAACAAAATACCCATAATAATGAGAAGAAGATAATAACTAAAAGAAATATCTTACGTAATACAGAAATAACTGAGTTCTGCTTAACAAGACTTTTCGGCGAAAAAGAATAATATATGATATGATATAGTATTTAAATTTTATAATATAGTTGTGTTATAAATGAGATATTTTCTTTATATTTTAATTGAGAAAACAAAGTATATAGGTTTAGTCATACAAAATTTTGAGAAATTTTAATATACTTCTCATAATTTTATCTTAAGATGTCGAATGAGTTAAGAGTTATGATAGAAATTGGTGTTTTAAAGTGAAAGATATAAATTATGTTTTTAGAAAAATGACTAATGAACTAATACTAGATATATTGATTTTTATAAGAAACAAAAGTGAAGTCATGTTGTATTCTTTTTTCTCCATTGAATTTTATTGATTTGCTAATTATTTTTATTCAGCAGTAATCTTATTGCATGTCATTTAATTTTTTTTTTTTTGAAATTGTGTGTTTTGATATACTGGCATATATCAGGATTCACTATTTCTCGAAAATTTCATCTAAAATTAAAATTAATTTAATAACTTGAAGTTTATTTTTGGATATTATACAGTGGATAAGGGAGAATACAATCATTATAATTTTGTATATGTCTCGAAACATTAAGAGGACAAACTTGTTTAGTTTGATATGTACACCTCTCATTGTTTCTTATCAGCATCCCTGAACATCTGTGAGTTGATAACGCAGATTTCTCAGAGAGATGTGTTCAAAATTAAGTAAGGTGATACAGTTTATATTAGTGAATGTGTGATGTAAGAGAAAATCAAGAATTTTTGTCTATGAAACGAATTTTAAGAAGGTTACGAAAAGATTCAAAATATTGTATGCGATATTGTTGAGTTACAGTGAATATTGAGAAAATTTTCATACATACTAAAAGTTATTATATATTGAAGTGAGTCCACTTTTCCGACTCAAAAATAATAAAAAAAAGTGCTCTTACATTCTTGTATTCTTTTATTCCTATATTCTTATAATTTTTATGTTTTATAACGCATATGAAATAAAATATTGTTTATTGTGTTGAATAGTGCATATAAGTTGTGTGTTGTACACTGTCTTCATATTATTAATAATCTCATTTTATTAGTGACTATATTTTTTTATCTTTTAAAAAATGTATTTCATATATGCAAAATGTGTGTAACAACATAAGGTATTACTACGATGGCGCCAGAGTAGATTTTTATACAAAATTATTATTTTAACATTTGTATGATTTCATGTATTTTTATATTTACTATCTTATTGTTTGATATATTATTTTCCAACATAATTTTTGTAAAATATCTACCAGCTTTAATACAAATCTATTATTATGAAGGAATAAGAGGAAACGTGAGCTCTTATTCTAGATGTCGAATAGATTTGAACAAGCTAATCTTCATTTATATGTATGGAAAGTCATGTTTATCAATTAATATGTTGGAAGTGTCCTTACTGTGTTTGTTGTTATAGTTTCGTTTATTGTATTGCTTTTTTGATTTTAGATTTACTAGTCCTTAAAAATTTCTACTGTGTTTAATATGTCTTTCTAAATAACTATGTATTGTTTTGTGTTTGTTGAAAATTGATTAAGTTTGTAAAGAGAGAAAACCCACGCCATGACTCCCTTTTAAAATTGGGGGGCAAATGTAAGTATAATTAAATTAGATTAAAAATTAAATTCCCTATCTAGCACTTGACTCCATCTTTCTCCGTTCTCATATTCAAGTATCAAACTAATCGCCCATTTATTTCTTCCGAACATATGGCCTAGCCAATAAACATGTCAATGAGTTGTTGAGGCATTGCTGCCCATTCGTCTTGCAGCGCCAATCGAAGCTCCCGAATTGTTACTGGTGATAAGGAACGAGCTGCCAAGCGTCTGCCTAGAAAATCCCATACATGCTCGATGATATTGAGATCCGGAGATCGTGCCGGCCAATTACGTTCAATATCCTCACTCTCTAAGAGCTGTTCGGCAGCTACTGTGCGATTACATGGTGCATTGTCATCCATGAAAAGGAACTGCAGACCCATAGCGCCTCTAAAAAGACTCACATATGGAAGAAGAATCTCGTTACAATAACGGGTCCCGTTGACTGAACCTGCGTCGAAGATGTGAAGGTCTGTACGACCACCAAGCATGATGCCTCCCAAAACGAGAACACCGCGACCTCCATACCTGCCCTTTCAATGATGTTCGAGGGATGATTGCGGCTTCCCGCTCTCTCCAGATGAGTATGCGATGAGAATCGCTACTCAAACTGAATCTGCTCTCATCTGTAAAGTACTCGCCCCCATTCATTGTCTCTCCAATTCCGGTGTTCCCGGCACCACAGAGAACGCCTTCTTCGATGGGCAGGCGTTAAAGGTACACACCGTACAGGGCGTCGCGCAAACAAACCACCACCGTGCAGTCTTCTGGCCACGGTAAAACGCGATATCGGTCGTCCTGTCGTCTGTGTCCTGTGTCTAGCGATTTCTCCCGCTGTCTGCCGCCTGTTTCTTCTGGCCTGTAAGACAATGTACCGGTCATCTGCGGGTGTGGTTCCCGTGGACGACCACTACTGAACCCCGGATAGCTGTTCCTGTAGTTTGAAATTGTCTCCAAAGTCGTGAAACGATGCTGTGAGCAATTCCGAACTCTGCAGCCACACTTGTCACACTGCGGCCTTCCTCCAACTTCCCAATGATTTGACCTCGGGTAAAAGCATCCAGATACCATCTAACAGATTGATTATTCGCCATTTCTCGCTGAGGCAGCAACTCGGTGTGATTTTAACTGCTATACGGCGTGCAATCTCTTTGCCAGAAATACTGATCTTTGCACCGACAACATGCTTTAGACTACTTAGACACTCCCCATTACGTCTACCTGCATATCTGCGCATGTGCTACCGTACATCACCTTACTTAATCTCCTGATTGGTCTTTTTGTCCGCTCCGCCTCTTCGTTCAGCTGATATGCTAATTTTTGACTTCGTCCTTAATTTTTGCACACCAGTGTATATATATATATATATATATATATATATATATATATATATATATATATACTGCCAATTCCAGCTAGGTTGGGCAAAACATTTCTTTAAAACTTGGTTTCTCAAACTGTGGGGTGCACCCCCACTCCCCCACACTCACACTGGGAGATGCGATCATGTTGAAAGTAAAAGATTTAAAAATACTATTAATTTATTTAAAAGAAAAACAGAATACATTTTGATAATAAAATATAAAATACACATTTACTGATATAATATGTCAGTACTGCACAATGCATTTGATCATCAGTTTAACGATACTGAGTTAAGAAAAAGTTTAATAATTACCTGTTACCCCACGGGTTTGTCATGTATAAAATTATACACAAAATATTTAGTACTTATTTTGATAAATTGTACGGTTTATAATTTAAGTTGTATTTTAGCTTTTTAGCGTTAAAGTACATTATTACTGAATTCATTACATTGTTAGTGAAGCAAGGGGCACGAGATTGAAATTAATGTTCAAAATTGGATCGCAAATATTTAAAATTTGAGAATTACTAGTTTAAAATGTAAAAGTCCAGTTTAAAAGTACTTCTATAATTCTATTTAAAATAGTATAGCCTAGTGGTAAGGCGCCGGACTCGGGTTCGATGCCCGTACCGCCAAATACCCTCCGAGGACACACGGAGTACGTGCTCGTTAAATCAGTAGGTTCGAAAGTCTTGTGGGCTGAATCACGAGTGTAGGGAACTGGAGAAAATTTCCCTCCACTTCAGTTCCATGCCTAAATTGTGGAGGTGGAGCTAGATGGTGGCGCCATCTATCGTAATGTTCTATCGTACAATTTCACCGAGCTAAAATCGTACTGTCACCTGTATGGTGCTCAAGGCTACGGTCAACGACAGGCGTACATCTAGCCCATTGCTACGATGAATTTCGTGAGCCTCGATCTGACTATGTCAGACAGGTGGCATGAGTAACAACAACAAAATTGGTGAGGTAAAAATCTTAAACAAGATATTTCTTTTTTTTTCTTTCAATTGAGCAGCAGCATTTGGGTGCATAATTTTTGCAGACACTGCAAGTCCCTAATTGTGAAATGGTACCACCATCAAGTGGCGGGTTCCACTACCAAATTTTTGACACTTGAATTTTTCAGTTCAAATTCTCGTAGGATGCTAAATATTGCTGTAATTTAATTTTGCCTAGAGTACCAGAGTTAAATTGAAACTCAAGAGACTTTTACATGCCACATAATCATATGATATGCGTGCCTACAATTTTTGCATCCGAAAGATCATTCGATTCCAGCTGGGATCGGACCCGTAACTTTGGGCTTATGATAAGGTATATATAAAAATTCAATTTTAAAAAATAAAGGAAAGACGAGAATTTAAAGAGATAACACCTATCCTCTCCTAGGGTAGATAAGCTTATAATAGACAAATCAAAAATGTCATACGATGGTTATGAAACACTTGACAATCAACTATGATTTGGCGTACAGTATATGATATATATATGATATTTTACATGAAGGATATGAGGTAGGATCCTCATCGAATAACAAATGTCTATGTATAAAACAAGTTTGTCCAATGGAAGGCGAATCAGATCATATTGAACTAGAGCAGCAGACCGCGCTCTAATACAAGTACATCATATTTTTCAACCACTGAAGGTCATGTTAAGAATTATATAGGAAGTTACGGAGGAAAGAAGTGGAAATAAAGATGAAGTATGGCTTTTATAATTAACAAATCGATACATACAAAGTAGACAATACTCATTATATAAACATATTTAGAAGTACATATGTATAAATAAAAGTTTCTTTTTTTTTTCAATTTTTCATTATTTAAATGAAATTTCTTTTTTTTTCTGAGAAACTTGGCAACGTTTTTCATTCAACCACTCTTCAGAATTCGATTGAATTTGTTGAGCTGTAGTTAATTTTAAAATTTCCAGCACATGCTTGGCTTGTCTTTCCGCAATCTGGTTTAGTACCTAGGTTGGAAAATAGTAGTTCACTCAAATATAACTTCTGTTAAAAAAAAGTACCCGACATTAAATTTTACCTTGTACAGTAGAGATTCTAAGACGGTGGCACTGTGTACAGTGGGAGGTGAAAGCTTAATGCACATGCTTGAATTTTATCCCTTCGTTCCAGGGTACTAGTCATTTCGAGTGAGGTGATATTTGTTGAATATTTAGAGTACGTTTAGATTACTCTAACAAGGGAAGGGCACGACTAAGGAAATTAATTTGGGGTCGATACTTGGTGTAATAGTAGTACTCCTTTAGGGTGTTCAACCCTCCATGTAATACCGCCGAATGGCCAGTTAATTCGGAGAAAATAGCCTACCAAATTCATGCTTAACTTTTATACAGCTAAGTTTTAATTTCCTCCAGGTACGCAATGGTACAGTCGGTAGGACGCCTGCTTTCTATGCGGGAGGATAGGGTTCAACTTATACAATTAACGGTTTTTTTCAATTTACTTAATTATTTTTTAAAATTAAATAAACTTATCTTATGAAAGGTTTATCAAATATTAAATGCTATTTTATGTGATTATTTGTATTTTTATAAAAAAATTTTTTTAATAAATCTATTATTAAAATGATTCAAAATCATTATTAACTAAAATTGTACCAATTATTAATACTTAAAATTAACTAATTAATAATTATTAATAAAAACTATTATTAATTTATTATTAAAATTATTAAAATTATTATTAAAATTATTATTAAATTATTATTAAAATTATTATTAAATTATTATTAAAATTATTATTAAATTATTATTAAAAATATTATTAAATTATTATTAAAATTATTATTAAATTATTATTAAATTACATTATTATTAAAAAAATTTAAAGCTTTTATTAACATTACTATTAAGTTATTTTAAAAATAATTATTTAATTTAAAAATTAATATTTATTATTAAAATTATTATCAATTTATTATTAAAATTATTTAAATAAATTTACTAAAATTAAATAAGTTTATTAAAAAAGGACTTATAAAACATTTTATGTAATTATAAAATAATTAAATTAACAATATATAAAAAAGACATATATTATTTTTATTACATTAATTATAAATAATTAATTTAATAATGATAATATATTTTAACTATTATTTTATATTAAATATAATATTTTATTTATAGTATATTGTATTTCACATTATAAAGGTATTTATTGGTAACTAATTTTTATGCAAAAATAATTTAATATATAAAAAAAATTATTATAAATATTATTTATTAATATAACAATACATATATATATGTGGGAGTCCGAATAAATCTTCGAATAAAAATCAGACTCTTCAGAAGGCGGGATTTTAGATTGGCGTAGGTGGTTTGTCTAGGGGTAAGTATTTAAGGGTGAGTGATGAATTAAATGAATCTAAGTCATTAAAACACGAATACTTCTTTTAAGTAAAAGAGAGAATTTATTTAAAGTTAAAGGAAAATATTTACAAAAAAGATAATTACAAATAGAAAGAAATGCAGGAATTAAGTTAATTAAAAGTTGAGTAATACCTTTAGAAGACGGGAAATAAACCTTTTCTCATTCTTGGATGTTAGGACTGGTGGTGCCGCGCTGGGCGCGGAAATGCGGTAAAAGACGCGACGTGTTGAACAAACAGTGGTTAGTTGGCCTCTGCCGAAAAATTATTCGAGCCGGAGCTACGAAAAACTCACTAGATGGCGCTGCTTCGGAATGCAGTAATAAATAAAATTGAGATTTATGGTCCTCTGAAAAGGATATGACTCAACCTTTTTTACAAATGTTTCAAAGGGAAAATCCTACAGAATCACCCTCTCCTGACAGAGCTGGTCTCTCAGCTCTTACAAAATGTTGAGAGCTAAAGTACTTTAAATACAAACTATTTTTAGTTAAAACTATAAATTTGATGATTATTGGAATGTGGACGCAATAAAGACAAATAATATGATTCTTAAAGATAAAAATAAAATATTACAGATGAAAAGATGTATACCTAATATTCACAATTCCGGACCTAAAATAAAGCATATAAAAACAAAATATTCTATGTTGTGATCTACAATTAACTAAACCATAAAAAAATCCTTCGCATCAATAGAAAGATAAAGAATAATACGAATATATAATAAATATTACAAGTGAATATAAAATGATTTATGGAAACGAGTGTTACCATAGAACATCTATTAATTTCTCAAGAGGGATATGAGAAAAAAAAAATTAAAAATAATAACAAATAAAAAAAATTCAATTAAGCATAAAAATGTTTCATCAAATCAGCTGAGGTGGTGGTTGAGTTCGGTCCATCGTGCTGACCAACCTTTTCCACTTCATACCTATCCTTGGAATTAACTTTTTGTTACTTTGTAAGGGCCTAAGAACTTTGGTCTTAATTTCAGTCCATCTCCAAATTGGGTTCTTTGGATCTAAACTGAATCACCTTCTTTGTATAACGAAGCTTTCTTTCTTCTTCTGTTATACGTCTTTCTATTTTCAGACTGCAGGGTTTCGATGTTCTTTTTTGCATCGTTTCTTAAAAATTCGCGTTGTTCTAGTAATTCTTTCGCCATTTCTTCTAGAAGTAAGTCTTTGATTAGGATGTCTTCCTTGTTACGCATTTTGATTCCCACTAATAGTTCGAATGGTGTCCATTTTGTACTGCGACTTATAGTACTATTTAGTATTCTCTGTAATCTGTCGACGTATTTGTACCATTTCGTTGAGTCGTCTAATGATAGTTTGGTGAGAACTGGAATCAAAGTTCGATGAATTCGTTCAACTTGTCCGTTTCCTCGAGGAACACCTGTTGCTATTTGTAGATGTTGAATGTTTTCTTCATCACAGTAGTCGTTGAATAATTTTGAAGTGAACGCTGAACCTCTATCAGAGATAATTCTGATGGGATTACCAAAGGTTTTCTGCTGTTGTTTTAGTTTTTCGAGGGCACTTTCAGCAGACACAGTTTTGACGGGATATAGCCAAGTAAATTTGGTAAATGCGTCTACTACGGTGAAAATGTGTTGATAATTTTTGTTTGTGGAGGGTAAAGGACCAATGAAGTCAACATGGTACGTACTTAAAGGAATGCTTTCCTTAGAAATAGGATTCAAAAACCCTTCCTTTTTGCCAGTTTTCTTATTAGCTAAGATACATGGAACACAATTAACTATTACTTTTTTAACGACGTTGGTTAAATTTGGGATAAAAATTCCTGTTTCACAATTTCTTCTGTTTTTCCTACTGAGAAATGACCATTTTCGTGAATCAATTTAATTAGTTCAGCTTGCATTGCTTTAGGTGTTACAATTAATTCTCGACCATTTAAGTACTTATAGAGTATACCATTTCGCTCAAAAAATTCTTCTGATTCTTGCTTCTCTAGAAGTGATTTCAATGTTTGGATGTTGTCATCTTCCTCTTGTGCGTTTTTAAGCTTTGAAGTTAATGTATCATTGCATACCATCATTACGGGATATCGGCTAAGAGCATCAACGTGCTTCATACGACTTCCAGCTCTGTGCTCTATTTCATAATCGAATTCTTCTAATTGAAGCGCCCATCTGGCTATGCGAGTAATTAGCTCCTTTTTTGCATAGTCTTCTAAAATGCTGAACAGTCAGTTACTATTTTAAAGTGTTGTCCTAAAAGATAAACACGAAACTTCTTTAATGCGTTGATAATTGCTAGTACCTCTAATTCGTAGCTGTCATACTTTTCTTCTGCTGTATTTGTCTTTTTCGACATGTAGTAAACGGGATGTAACTTTCCATCTTCTGCTTCTTGTAACAAAATTGCGCCGTACCCTTGTTTACAGGCGTCTGTATGCAGTTCTGTTTTTCTTCCATACTTGTAAAGGTGCAAGATTGGGCCTTCGGACAGGATTTTCTTCAATTTTTCAAATGCTTCTTTTGTTGAATCCCGAAAAAACAAAGAGGTTTTCTTTTCTTGTTAAATCGCTAAGTGGTTTAGCTATCTTTGAATAATCCTTGATGTACTTGCGGAAATATCCAGTTAAACCAAGAAAACTTTGTACTTGTTTTATTGTTGTTGGTTCTGGAAATTTTCGGACAGCTAGTGTCTTCGTGGGAGATGGTTTAATAGTTCCGCTTTCTACAATGTGACCTAGAAATTCAATTTTCTTTTTTAAGAATTGGCACTTCTTGAACTTAATTTCTAATCCGTATTTCTTTGCGACTTCAAAAATAATTTTAAGTTTTTCGAGACCTTCCTGTTCGTTTTTCGCTGGAATGACGAGATCATCTAAATAACTGATTACAATTCCTTTCCGAGTAAGATCTCTAAATATACTTGATACGTAGCGTTGGAAAACTCCTGGACTTGTGCTTAGTCCGAAAGGAACTTTGTTGAATTCAAATTGTCCATCTGGGACGACAAAGGATGTATACTTTCTGCAATCTTCGTCAACATCGACGTGGAAGAAACCATTGCGTAAATCTAATGTAGAATATACCTTTGCTTCTTGCAAAGTGTCTAAAACATCTTCGATGATAGGTAACGGAAATTTATCTTTCACAAGCTTCTGATTCAATTTTCTGTAGTCAATGCACATTCTCGAAGATCCATCTTTCTTTTTACCATTACGATTGGACTTGCATATTCCGCAGAACTCGGACGTATAATGCCTTCGTTGAGCCATTCTTCTATCTGTTTGTTTACTTCTTGTCTTTCTGTGAAAGCTAGTCGACGAGGAGGTTGACAGACTGGTTCTTCGTCTTTTAAAATAATTCTCATTGTGACGTCAGTAGATGCTGTTTTTTCTGGCTTGTAGTCTTGAATCAACTTTTCAAGTTCCTTCTTGATTTGACGATTTTCAACATGACGTAGGTCTAGTTCTTCTTGAAGATTTTCAGCAGATATTTGCATAAGCTGTGCATGATTCTCATATTTGTTGAATTTAACTCCTTCTTTAGTAAAACTTATCGATGCTTGTTCCAAAAGATCTGATCCAATAACTGCTTCGAATTTTAATTTATCAGTCGGTACAACATGCCAAGTTAACGAGTAATTTTCATCATCTATTTTGAACTCATGTTCAAAGGAACCGATAGTTGTCACTTGTGCTTCACCAATACCTGTGAGAAGCATCTTGTTCTTCGATAATTTTGTTGGATCCATTATTCTTCTGCTTGTGTTTTCTCGAAGCAAACTTACGGTACTACCACTGTCTATGAGCGCCGTGATTTTCACCTTTCAAAAATATCTCTTTAGTACGTAAACCTTCCTTAACGATGAGTGTGCAAGATTCTTTTGGAGGTTCTTTGAATTTCTGCGATTTTGAATAGTTCGTCTGAGCATATATATGCTTGGAAGCATTGTGATTTGAGTGTTTCTCGTAATTTTTGTTGTAATACCCTTTCTGCGCGCTGTCTTGATATCTTTGAACAGATTCGTTCTTGGTAACAGGGGCTTCGTAATGTTTGTTGTAATTTGTTGACGCTGGAAACTTCTTATCTTTCCTGTTATACTCGAATTTTCCTGGTGCTTCATACCTGCGATTCTTTTCTGTGAATCTGAATTCTTGTTTCTTCACAAATGGACTGCTAGATTTTTTGTTTCAGAGTCCTTTTAAAGTCTTCGAATTCTTCTAGTTTTTCTGCTAATTGAACAGGGGAGTTCATATTTGCCCATTCATCAAGATAATATTCTTTAAATTCAAAAGGAGTTTTTCGTTTGAGTTGATCTGTTATGATTAGATCTGATAACTTGTTGAAAGTATCTATCTTCAATCCATCTATCCATCCGTTGAAGTAAGTGTTTAACTCATGGTAAAATCAATCCATGTTCTTTCAGATGCTTTTTGGTGAGTGACAAATAGTTGTCGAAACTTTTCTGGAGTTAGTTTAAAGCGTTTCAGCAGTAAATCTTTAACGTGTTCGTAAGAGTTAGCTTTATCGTCAGGCTCTCTCGCTATGATGTGAGATACTTCCGTCGGTAACAAGCCTAACAGATGAGAAACCCAGTTTTCTTGATCAATATTCAATCTCTGCGCTTGACGTTCAAATAATTTTAGATAATTGTCTTCTTTCAAATCAAAACGATGTATAAACTTTGAAATTTCTTTGACGAGAAACTTAGTATCACTTTCTTTGATGTATCAGCGCCTAATTGGATTCTTAACTTTTTTTCCAACTCAAATTCATCTTTGCGTTTTTGCTCATCTAACCTCAATTGTTCGAAGCGTAATTTTTCTTCTCGTTCTTCAATGCGTAATTTTTCTTCTCTGGCTTTGCGATCCTCAACAATCGTTGAATGTATGTTTTTGGTCAGTTCTTCGTCATAATCTTCACTACCAATAATTAAATCTTTGAGTGTGGCGATGGTCATCGATTTATCGAATTTTAAATTTAATTCCGTGGCTAAGACAAATAAATCTTCGCGTCGACCTTTGCCAAGATACGCCATTTTAAAATTTAAATTTATGTTAAGATAGTAACCAAAGGAATAAACAAAATTGTCACGCGTTCAAACAAAAACAATGATGTTGCTATTGGCAATTCTCGTTTGCATTTACAAAAAACTCTCAAGTTAAAATGATATTGCATCAAAATACACTAAATATACATTGAAATATTCAAATTCTATTAATTTAGAAATATTTTAAACCAGTAACGTATAAAGACAACAGTGCGAGCTAAAATACGTAATGCTTAATTTAAAATAGTCAAATCATTAATTTCAACTAAAAACAAAACCTTTTTTTTTTTTAAACCCATTTGATATATCAGTTCTCATTTCGTTATAACAAATGCAAAAGAATTTGAAAGAAAAATAAATTAGTATAAATCTTGTTTAGAAACTGTGATTAAATTTATTGTGATATGATAAAAAGTTAGTTATTTAAAGTTCTTTGCTGAAAAAAAGCAAACAATTAGAAATTATTCAATTAAGAAAAATCTCATATATATTTTTTATTACACTAATAACAATAAAATCTTTTTAGGATATCATCAGCACATTCTAAGGATAAACACATGTTTAAATAAAAGCATAATAATTCTGTCAAAAATGAAATCAAAATATTTATATATTGAATACACCATTAAAATAAGATAATACATGATCCTTCATCAATTCTAAAAAACATAGCATATTTCTTTCACAAAATATATTTCTCGAATACTCATAAAAATAATTAATTACCACACAGCTGCGGGAAAATGTTAAACTATATGAGTCATCGAAATTACGATCGCTTCGAAACGGTAATGTTTAGGATGGGAAGACATTAATCTCTTAGTTCAAGGTCGATGACGTAACTGAAGAAACGCAAACTTTTCATATGAAATGCAATTCCTTATTAAATTAGATAAAAACTTGAATATTTTACGTACGACTTTCTTAATATTTTAAAAAAGATATACTTTTGTAGAAAATTTTAATTGATACAATTTCTATACACAAATAGAAAAGTAGTATTTCAGAAAAACACACATGATATTTAAAAATATAAATTACTTCATGAAATCGACTACAACAATTTTTTCATAATCAAATTAACGGTGACTCACGTATTCTTTTAGATTTTTTTTTCCTTTTGAAGAACAACATAAAAAGTACCTGATACAGTTGACGACGTGTGATTAATTACTTGAAAACAAACTTCAAAGGCTCCTGGATGTGTTCACTGGACTCGTGAAACTCTTGTAGTTGTACACGGCAGAAAATAACTTGAAGCACCTAAATGTTAGTATGTTATGAGAGGCAATCCGCATTTTCGATTCAGTCCGTTTATAATTTAGGCGTGCAGCCAAAAATGGGTTGTTTTTTTTATAAGAAGAGAGTTAGAAGGTTATCAACTTATTATTTAGAGAAGATTTTCGAAATCAAATCCCAGGCGATCCCCCAATTATTTCTGTGGGAGTCCGAATAAATCTTCGAATAAAAATCAGACTCTTCAGAAGGCGGGATTTTAGATTGGCGTAGGTGGTTTGTCTAGGGGTAAGTATTTAAGGGTGAGTGATGAATTAAATGAATCTAAGTCATTAAAACACGAATACTTCTTTTAAGTAAAAAAGAGAATTTATTTAAAGTTAAAGGAAAATATTTACAAAAAAGATAATTACAAATAGAAAGAAATGCAGGAATTAAGTTAATTAAAAGTTGAGTAATACCTTTAGAAGACGGGAAAATAAACCTTTTCTCATTCTTGGATGTTAGGACTGGTGGTGCCGCGCTGGGCACGGAAATGCGGTAAAAGACGCGACGTGTTGAACAAACAGTGGTTAGTTGGCCTCTGCCGAAAAATTATTCGAGCCGGAGCTACGAAAGCTCACTAGATGGCGCTGCTTCGGAATGCAGTAATAAATAAAATTGAGATTTATGGTCCTCTGAAAAGGACATGACTCAACCTTTTTACAAATGTTTCAAAGGGAAAATCCTACATATATATATATATATATATATATATATATATATAATTTAATATAAATATTTATATAATTACAGTAATTTTTTTTACTTCATAAAATACAAAATAATTACACAAAATACCATTTAATATTTAATAAACCTTTCATAAATAAATTTATTTAATTTTAAAAAATAATTAAATGAATTGAAAAAAAAGTTGATCACACGTGATTCGAACCCTATCCTCCCGCATAGAAAGCAGGCGTCCTACCAACTGTGCCATTGCGTATAAATTAATTAATTGCCATTAATTGTATTCAAGCTAAGCATGAATTTCGAAGGCTATTTTCTCCGAAGAGACTGGCCATTAGGCGGAATTATATTGGGGATTGAACACACTGTGCTGTGACTAATGCCACCTGCCTGACGAAGTCAGATCGAGGCCCACGAAATTAATCGTGGTTAAGAGATAGAATTTTTGCACCTGTCGTTAGCCTTAGCTTTGAGCACCATGCAGGTGGCAATATGATTTTGCTCGGTTCCACCCCAATTTAGAGGGAGAGAACCCTGGTGTAAGCCAGGGGGCTCCCACCTTTCTTCCCCTTGCATCAACCAACCACACGAGGGGACTTGCAGCTCGACGACTATTTAGAGTACCTCCATGCTGCAAAGGCATTATACATTTACAAACATCCCTGTCTTCTCCGGGATTCGAACCCAGTCCCTACGGCACCGCAATTAGCGTCGCTAACCACTATACCGGTCGGGCAACTTGAATACCCTAAAGGAGTACTATTATTACACCGTCTCGACACCAAATTAATTTTCTGAGTCGTGCCCTCCCCTTGTAAGTACATTAGAGTACGTGCTCGTCGGACTTTTATTTCTCTAAAGCTAACTGAATGATTTGAGCAGACGTACTTGCGTGTTTGGCAAAAGTTTAGTGATCTTTTTAAGTGAAAGAATTTGCAAGCTTCAGAAAGTGTTTGGAGACGATGTTATAGGGGTCACACAAATTAAGGAGGGGTTTAACAGATTCAAAAAGGGCGGCAAGTCGGTAAAGAGTGACCAGCATTGTGGGGGGGGCAACTAACCATTTAAAATGCATCTCCTAATGAAAAGGTGGAGAATCTGATAATGAATAATCGTCGTTTATCAGTACGAGACAGCTTAATAAGTTGAGATTAATACAGGTTCTCCATGTAAAACTTTGCATGATCGTGCGCAGAGCGGCTGCGAAATTTGTTCTCAAGCTTTTGTCAGTGGAACACAAAAATTCCGTTTTTAAGTAGCACAGGTCCTACTGGACACTATCAACGCTGAAAATTGGTTCCCGAAAAAGAAAATGCCATTGAAAGGATAAAGTTTGCCGAGTAGATGGATAATACAGAACGCATCGGTGGAGTTGAACACTATTCCAACAGCAGCCTTCTAAAAGTGTTTTCGGTAGTGGGAGGAATATTGTGCCAGGTATGTGAATATGCAAGGCACCTACTTTAAATTTGATTAGGATCCTAATCCGTAAAGTAACTAAGATATATTTCCTAGCTTAAAGTCGGATACTTTTTGTACAGACTTTATTTGTGCTACCAAGAATAAGTAAAATACATTTAATTGTTAATGATACAATGGGGGAAGGTGATAAATAATTATAGAAGTGGGGACATCTATGTATTTATCTTAACATATATGTATTTTTGTTTCAATACGAAATTGCACTGAATTTCTATTAGTTTCAGGTTTAAATTTTCTCCTACTGTATCAACATCAATGAATAAAGGAGAAGTAAGTTACTGAAATGGATTTTCACATTTATAGAAGTCCAAAAATCTTCTTTCAAATTCATTTCCTGAGAATTTCATTTGGTTAGCGCATATTCCGAAAACTTATAATAACTGGGAAGTTTCAAAGCGAGATAAATTATCGTTTTTAAATTGTTTTTGCTTAAGTTATAATTTCTGTTTGAAATCACTAAAATTTCCAAATAAGGGTGATAAACTGATACTGTTTGCTTTTAATTTCTGATTAAGTTGACTTAATATCGATAGCCAAGGACAAATCTTCTATCCATTGAATCGTCTTTTGAAGCTTCCCATTCATTATTTTTGAAAAATGATAGTTTCGTTCAACAATAGGAAAAAATTACTTTAAAACTTAATGATTTGAAACCATTGGGAGAATGTCTGTGTAACAAGTTAGATTGGAGCGTATTCACTTCCTATATCTTCTAGAAATGTTCTAAATTGAAGTCCACGTCCGCAAAAAACATTTACAATTTGGCAAACATTTTTTTAAAAACATGCCCCGTGTTTAGCAATTCGGAGCATAATTTGTTTTAATGACACAGTTATAGTGTTGAAAAGAATAATTACCTTGTTTTATGAATTTTTCTTTTACATATCTAATAATTCTTTTATTGACACTAATCATAAACAGAAGGAATCTATGAACCTAATACGATGGCGCCCTGTCGCACAAGACATTACATGTCGCTCAGTGCATTCGAGGCACATTACAGCAACAAACCACCCGGAATGGTTTTTGAATGGCCTGCACAATTACTTGATCTTAACCCATTCAACTTTTCTTCTGTAGGGGTACACCAAACAAGGAGTTATGTAACCCCTACATCAACATTGCAGGAACTTCGAAACCATATTACGGATGCTTGTGCTAGTGTGTCACGTGCCATATTGAAGAAAGTGCTGAGGGAAAGGAATAATCTGTGTCCAAATGTGTATTGTTGCTAAATGACACCATGTTTAATATGAAATACAGATGAGCCGCATTTCCAAAAAATGCAGTTTTGTTCAACACAATGAAATATATGTATGTTTTATGCTTTTCATTTATATAATTTTTATGCGCAAAATACTTTTTTTAAAAAAAATAAATAGATGATGCTGAATAACTTTGTAGTTGACTTTTTTCATGTACCTCGCACTGTTTTTGAGATAAGAAGGCTAACTTTAAATTAACCCCTTATAGGGTAAACCAGCTCTAACCGTTCATAAATTATTGGAGTGACAACGGACTTTAGCGGGCACACTGCATATGCTGGTATTATGAAGAAACCAATAAAATTATTGTTTTTAAATTTAAGAGGCACTTTCTGTTTTAAAAACAATACTTCAGCTTAATATCTTTTTTTTTTGTAATTATTCTGAACAAAACTAAGAAAATAAAAGTTATGAACAACGTTTAGTTTTGTATAAATGAACAACAAATCAGGGTACAGATCAAAAGAAATTTATATTTATAGTTTGCTTTTTTTAACTTAGAACAATAATAATGAAAAAGACACACTTGATAATTTATTGTAATATAACTAACCAGAACTCAGTGGCGCAACAGCCCATGAGGGCCAAGTCCTCATGTGCCTATCTCAGTTTACGTGACCTTAGGCGTTGGGGTGCATGTGCAAATGTTTCGTTCATGTGGTCAGTCTAATGCAAATGTAACATAGCGGATATCTACATAAGCCAGTAACAGCCTCAGGGCAATTTTGTCTAGTGGTCATGTTACATGCTTACGGAACCGAGCGTCGCGGGGTCTATCCTCCACAAGATCGTCGAGTCCGTAAGCGGCTGCAGGACTTCTTTTCTGAAGCTAGATGACGAAGGGCCTAACAAAATGTTCCTCGTCAGATAAACACCATCATTCGATGAATGTTAATCCACCACATCCTTCTTTAAGGTATCCGACTACGTTCGGAACCGTGATTTTGCAAAAGCTTATAAATGGATAATATTTATGATATTTAGTGTCATTTATATTAGAAAACGTATATAAAATTGTTTTAAGAATAATATTACAATAAAAAATTATTTAAGTGCAATATTTTGACAAAAATTAAACATAGAATGACCTATTTTCAAAATATTCTCCTTTTATGAAAACCGCTTATATTATAATAATATTTTGCCTGTATATAGCTCAGACCTCTATACAGAGGCACAACTAGAATTTTTGAACTATATAACTTAGAAGTGGATTTATGCATATTTTACTACAGCAGAGGGGAGAAATTTTAAGAAAAAAACGCCGATAATTATTTCAATTGGTGCTAACTCTGAAAATAGCATGAATTTTTCAAAAATCCTAGTTCAGACTCTCTGGGGTAGTCTTTACTTTATATAAGCAAAATATTATTATTATAGAACCATTTTTTATAAAAGGAGAACGTTTTGAAAAAAGGTTATTCTAAGTTAATTTTTTGCCGAAATATTATATTTAAATAGTTTTTTTGTCATAATGTCCTTAAAACATTTTCATACATGTATTCTAATCTAAGTGACACTAAATATATTGAAAATTATCCATTTATGCGCTTTTTTAAAATCACGGTTCTGAACGTACCTTAAGACTAAAGACAACTTTGACGAGAGTTGATGTTTCCTCTTTCATTATTTTATTTCTAAAATAAATCCAAATAATTATATTTGTACGTGAGTGTAAAATACTTTACTCAAATTATTACCTCATCGCTTAGGAAACAAATATTATCACTAACATTTTTAACTTCTTCAAAAAATTTTACTAAATTTTCAATTGGGTTGACTTTTGAAACAAATCTTTAAAATTTAGGCTTCATTTCTTTTCGTGTTGTGTTTCATGCAACATAACCAGAAATCGTACACTGAAAATTCAAAAGTTTCCGACGACATTTTCCTGTTTTGGAATCTAATCCTTTATTTTAGAAATAACTAAGCATTTAATAGTTCTGGAATATGATTTGTAGTATATTTGTAGTTAATTATTTGTAGTATATATTTGAAGTATATTAACACTAACTTTGGAACGTAACTCTAGTGTTACCACTTAACCTTGTAATACTGAAATAGATTTTAATTTTAATGAGTTGTAATTTATTTTAAAATTCTACTGAAATGAATGATGACATGAAACAAGTTATATAGTAAAGCACGAGGAAGTATTTTTTTCCTGTTGAATTTATAATGAGTATTATAAGCAAGTAGAAAGCAATATTTCGTTATTTTTTCTTCGCAATTAAAAAGTGAAAGAGAAAAAGAAGTGAATCATTTTCTCAATGACTTTTAAGTCTAACGAGTCATCATTCACATTTTTAAATTCTTACACTTTTTCCAAGCAGAAGCATATGATGTCTAAAGCAGTCAGAGGATTTATGATCAGAGGTTAACCCCTTATATATATATATATATATATAAGCCAGAGGTTCTCAACCTTTACTACTGCAGGGCCACATGCGTATAACAGGTATTTCACACGGATCGCAACATGAGAATAAAGTAAAAGGAGGGGAGGTCATTAAGACCAAAGCAAAATTTGTCAAAACAAAATTTATCCCAATATCAAAATTCATATTTTTTCTTTTGTTTTAATACTACACTAACATTTTTATCAAACAAAAAGAAATAATTATTTTCTTTTATGCATTTTTGTACTGATTTTGGGGGTATTTCCTTTCATCAATGACTTAACCTCTTGTTTACAATCTACTATGAAAACAAGTAATGTAAAAAAATTACGTCGATTCCTACTTAAATCAATAAATAAAATTTTTACTTTAAATACTCTTTATAAATAGTTACAATCAATATAAATATGTATATACGTATGACAGAATCACACTATTATAAGTGACTATATAGAAAAAATAATTCTCCATTTTCCTTTCTAT
>BMAU01021043.1:0-63797 GCA_019973935.1 Trichonephila clavipes | reverse complement strand
CTTAATGAAGGCCGCACACGAAACTCATGGAGAACGAATGCGATCACGGGTTCTCCACCTATGATCTATGCTAATAGACAGGGGCGTAGCTACCACCGTATCAGCCGTGTCAATGATACGAAGCCTCCAAGCTACAGGGCCCCAACATGTGTAACTTCAGTCCCACTAAAGTTACACATGTTGGCTCCCATACCTAAAAAAAGGATCCCGATGGAATTTTGGTACATTGCCACCTCAGAGTTAGCTACGCCAGTGCTAATAGGTAAGATGCGTTTGTCGGAAACATAAAGCCATTTTAATTTTCTTCGAATGTTGCCACAACTTTTCCAAAATTTACTATAAATAGTTGGGCCAATTATTTCTAAGAGCAGGGGCGTAGGTACCACCAAAAGAGGTGTATCAATGATACGAGGGCCCCAAGCCTACAAAGGCCCCTACAGTCCCTCTAACAGAGTTCTCATACCTAAAAAAGCAGAACAGCCTTGTCGCTGGGCATACGGCGCGCGAAGCGAGCCTCCATCCCATATCATGGATGTTAATGGTGCCCGGGAGAGTTACGAGTCCTTGATGAGGTGAAACCGCCTGGCTTTCCTTAAAACGTAGGAGAGAGGTGCGGTTCATTGAAAGTCGAAGTTGGAAAAAGTTCATCCTGAAGTAGCTGAGTAGGTTCCTTGCGATTTGACAATGGTGAAAAGTGAACTGGCATTTGATTGGCTGCCCTGATGTTTAGCTCTCTTTCTACTTGAACTTTTTATCTTTGTGCACGAAATGCATCAAAAGATTGGCTCGACCAATCAGGAAGCACTCAGTGGCCCATACGCTCAAACAAAAGACCGTAAGACCAATCACGATATCTTAGGAGCTATTATACCCACACAATTGAAATTTGGTAGGCATGTTCCTTTGATATATTAGAGATCCGTAAGAACGGATGTTGCGAAAATCGAACCCAAAGTGGCGTTGCGGGGACTTAAAGGGTCATTACATATACAGTAATGGCCAAATTTGTGGACATTTTTTAAAATTTTAATATTTTTTAGGTTTTTATGCTTATAGAAAAATTTACGTTACACAAAATGCAAAGTATTTTGCATCATTTTAAAAAGAATTTAATGCTAAATTCGATACCAAAACAAAATTCAAATTTTTGCAATGTAAAGAAGCTATGCTACAATAACTATCAATACACATCAGACACTGCTGACAGCAATAACTTATCAGCGCTTAGTAGGGTAGCTTTTATTTTTAATTACAGCTTCCCATCGATATTACATTGAGCTAAAAATAGGTTTCAGCTCTTCATTTGTTATTACATGATGTCAGGAAACAATTATGCCCTCAATTAGTTGTTTTTTATTTCATGGGTACCTCATTCGGACAAGAGTTTTTAAACGTTCCATAAGTTTTTGATAGAATTGAGGTCAGGACTGTTTCCTGCCAGGATAACAATGATATTAATTAAAAATCAATGCAATCAAATAAAAGAATAGATTTTTGATAGAATTGAGGTCAGGACTGCTTCCTGGGCAGGATAAAGATATTTAGTCAAAAATCAATGCAATCAAATAAAATAGTAGATTTTATACAGATTTTTGCAGAAGTCAAGAGACACATTTAATTAAAAAATCATCAAGGAGCCCAAAAAGGTGCACCACATATATTGATGACAGAAGAACAAAAATACTATGTCTAATAGATAAAGAATTTCATGGACAGCCACCAGAATTGATCTGAGTGATAGTGGTGTCTCTGTTAGTTTAAAAACAATTAGGACTAGATTAGCATATGTAAGACTAAAAAGTAGAATTCCACTAAAAAAGCCATATCTCAAATTACAGCAGCACTAAAAAGAACTACAATGGGCAATGGAACACTTTAATTGTTTTGATTGGACAAATGATTATTGGTTACAAGTTAGATGGAGGGTCGGAAGAAAAATATCGTTATTCGGTACTAATAGCCTAAAATATGTAAGATGTAGAATAGCAGAAATGCTACATCCTGACTGCACCCAGGCAACTTTGAATAATCCAAATAGTTTTAAAATTTAGTCATGCATATAAGCAGGTAGTATCGGTCACCTTCATATCATCCATGACATACTGAATATCATAAAATACATTGACACATTTCTGGAATCCGAACTTCTTTATTCCATCAGGGATCTGTTTACGTACAATGCTTCGTTTATTTTTCAGCAGGATTCTGCTCCTTGCCTCACAGTTAAGCAACTGAAAGACTGTTATCGGTCTACTATCATTGAGTTTTTGTCCTGGCGAGGAAACAGTCTTGACCTCAATCCTGTCAAAATCTTGTGGTACCGTTTGAAAATTCTTGTCCGTAGGAGGTATCCACGATATAAAAATGAACTAATTGAGGATATAATTTTTCCCGGCATCATCTAATAACGAACGCAAAGCTTAAAATCGTTTTTAACTCAATGTTATCGATGTGTAGCTGTAATTCAAAATAATGTCTACCTCATTAAGAACTGATAACTAACTGCTATCATCAATATCTGATGTACACTGGCCTCAAAAAGTTAAGGTAAAACATGTTTTTCGAAGCTCACCATAAAAAAAATGGCAGTAACAATAAAATGCATAGTTTACATGAATGATAATAACGAACTGTAAAAACATTAATGCAAAAACGATTGCTACCACTGTTATTTTATAGAAAAGAACGTATATTTATGAGTGAGAGAAAAATATGCAAATATCAAGCTTTCATGCTTTTGTGTGTAAGTTGTGTTGATTTTCAACAGTTGTTGGCAGTTTCGGTGACAATAGTCAATAGAGTTTAGAAAATGTCTCAGAGACGTCGTTTACCCAATTCGTTAAGGTGGCGGGCAGTTGGATAGATGGAAATGGGATTGTCGCAGGCTGATGCTGCTAGACGTGTCATGTGTCTCGTAGTGTTGTTCAGCGACTTTGGGATCAATACCAATCCGAAGATTCTGTGTCCAGAAGACCTGTTCCAGGCCGACCACGAGCTACAACACCTGCAGAAGACCGTTTTCTAGCTCTTTCGGCACGAAGGAGAAGAACCACTACTGTGCCGCAGCTCGTTGCAGACCACTTTCAAGCATCAGGAAGAAGAATCTCCGCTACTACGGTGCGAAATCGTCTTCACAATGCAGGTCTGTATGCAAGAAGACCAGTTGTGTGCGTTCCCCTCAACGGACGACAGCGAAGGAACCGCTTATGCTGGGCAAGAGAACATGTTTCTTGGACGCAGCAACAATGGGCTTCTGTGCTGTTCACAGACGAGTCCAGATTTACAATGGAGAGTGATTCAGGGCGTCTACTGATCTGGAGGGAACAGCGCACTAGATAACATCAATCCAACACTGTTGAAAGACACAGTTATAGAGGTGGTGGAATCCTGGTTTGGGCAGGGATCTCGCTCGGTGGCCACACTGACCTGCATGTGTTCCATGGAGGAACCGTAACTGGTCTTAGATATCGGGATGAGATCCTTGATCCATATGTCCGCCCATATGCTGCTGCTATTGGTAACGACTTCATTCTGATGGATGATAATGCACGACCTCACCGAGCTCGGATTATTGAGGAGTATCTGGAGGATCACGGTTTGGAACGAATGGAATGGCCAGCTCGATCTCCAGACCTGAATCCGATAGAACATCTTTGGGACTATATTGGTAGAGAGGTTGCTGCTTTAAATCCTCCTCCAAGGTCGTTACATGAGCTGAAACAAGGCTTACTCTGTGTCTGGTCTTCGCTTCCTATTCCGGTGTCCGACAACTTAATAAACAGCATGGGAAATCGATGCCGCCAATGCATTCAAGTTAGGGGTGGACACATCCCTTATTAGAACCCATTTTTGTATTGTTTTTATGCCATTTTACCACCTAACACTGTGATGTGCTGTTTACTCCAAGAATGGACTTTTCCGCAGAGATTGCTTTTTTTGTTATAAATCGTTTTTGAAATACACTTATACAAATTTCTATGACGCATTCAATAAAAAACTATTTAATGCACATATCCTCCAAATTTTTTCTTTCTACATTCATTCATTTGAAAATTAGACACAAAAACCCGGTTGTACCTTAACTTTTTGAGGCCAGTGTATATCGATAGTCATTGCAGCATTTTTTTGCAAATATATAAATATTATTTATTTGTATCGAGTTTAGTGTTAAATTCTCTTTAAAATGATATAAAACACTTTGCATTTTGTGCTACGTAAAATTTTCCATAAGCATACAAACTTAAAAAGCATAAAAATTTTCTAAAGTTCCCACAATTTTGGCCAACCCTGTAGTTATTGCCGTTTTCTAAGTCAACGATTTTCATAACCGAATTTTGGTAAAGTGTGCACCTTTCATGGAATAGAATTTTGCTACAAAAAAGGTTTTGCCAAATTGGACTCCCGAGGGGTGTTCCGGGAGTTTAAGTGGCGTTATACAGAAATATTCCCGTTTTATAACTATTAAACCTACAGACATAATATTTCGTAAGTTTGTTCCTTTTACAGATAGAAATCTACTGTAAACGAGGTTTCGCGAAAACCGATTCCCCCAAGAGGCATTGCTGAGGCTTAAGTAGCTTTTAGATAATTATTTCCCTTTTCCACAACTATTTTACATGCAGATTTGAAATTTGGTAAGTAGGCATCCTGTTTATGTGTAATATGTCAAGGCACACAAGGGAGGTGCACACAAGGGAGGTGCCCTCGGGTCCGGACTCCCCCTAGCCCTTGATTTTTTTTCGATTGTTTAAAGAGGTGAATTAAGCGGCTGGAGGACCTGATGGCCACCAGGGGTCCCCAACACTAGTAAAGGCCCTAAGCTTGATGGATTAAAATTATACTTCCAAAAAGGTTTTGAACTCTTCTTGGAACCCAAATAATTTCCTTGGATTTGAGTCGTGTATCAGCAGTATTCATCTTTATTTTGCATATCTGTATTGTTGCAATCAATACGAAATTTTTGCATACATTTTTTTGCACATATTTTATTTCCAACAAATGATTAGAATTCCATTCAAACAAGTTCGTATTTTAGTTAAGAGTCAAGCTAATCTACTCTCGAATAGATGTTACATTGATGGGAAAAAATCCGAACACCAAAAATAAGTAAATATATATTGTGAACTAAGGAAACATCCGCAATATATTGTCTAAGTAACATATTTAATTGATTCAAGTTTCAAAATTTCAGGTGAATGTAAGCGCGTGAAGAGCCATTTCATTTGTAAAATGATAATAAGTTAAAAACTGGTATAACCGCAAGAATTTTAAATGAAAGCATGCAATGTGTCGTTAAAGTATCATATATTTGTTTGTGGAATTGAATTGCATGCCCTTCACTCTTGGTCTGTCGATATAAGGTTGTATAATTCTGGTTGTGGATGATGTCGTTGTTGCCTTTCAATTATGTCACGTTTATGCTCGACTGAAGAACGATCTGATGATCTAGCAGGTCTGGGCAACACGTGGACAACCTTTAGAGCATGTTCGAACACAACAGGGTATAAGGACGCGCTTTATCCTGTTGGAAAACACCCCTTGAATGATGCTTATAAGTGACAGTGCAACTGTTTAAATTACTAAATTGAAGTAAAAATTTGTTGTCAGAGTGTGTGATTTAACATCGAGAATGCCCCTGCTTTGAAACACAGTTGCTGAAGCCAGACCATAACTTAAGGTCCAGGCCCAGTGTATATAGGCGGCAGAAAGGTTTTTGGCAGGCACGCTGGACCAGAAAATAAATTCTACTAGCAAATCCTTCCAACAAATAGAGTGCAAATAATCAAAATGATCCAGTCTTCTAAAATCTCTTTAAAATTATACCCAAAAGTTCAGAAATAAATTTAGAAAAAATCGAACCAGGAGCAACTGATTTATCAGGACTCTGGTTGTTGTCACTAATGCCACCTGTCTGACAGTTCATCGCGGCTAAGGTCTAGATGTAAGTCTGTCGCTATCCGTAGCATTGAGCACCATACAGATGACAGCACGACTTAGCTCAGTTGTACTTTAATTTTGAGAAAGAACGTTCTAGGGCTTAGGGTGTAGTCAGGGGCATTCAATCAACCTCACGAGAGGACTTGTAGTTCGACGGATCTTTAGAGTACATCCATGTCGGAAACGCACTATAGATTTTTAAACATTCATGCCTTTTTTGAGATTCGAATCCAGGCCCTACGCCAAGTGCTCTCATTTGAAGAGGAAGCTGAACACAAGCTTCCAGGCAACAAAAGAGAACAATTATTTTCGAAGAAAGTAAAAATTTAGTTATATGAATTTTTGAAAGAATAGAAAATTTGATAGTGAAGTCATTTTATGTAATATGCGATAGGTCTCTAACAGAACTATTCCAAAGAGCTGAGATTTATGAAACTGTTATAGATAACTTTACCGTATTTTTTGAGTAGAGATCTTTACTTGAAATTAGGAAAAAGGCTAAACAAAAGAATGAAGGAAAATTACAAGGAACGCTATTGAATCTCTTAATTTTGACGATATGAATTTGATCAGTTTTCCCTATTTTTAAAGAAAACAAAAGTACAGTGAAGATCCCACTAGAGAGAAATGTATCGAGATGCAAGAGAAATCCTAATGTAGAGATACTTTTGAAAATATTTTTAACAATACCGGTATCGAATACATCAGGTGAGACACTTTTTTCAATTTTAAAGCGTGTTAAAAAAATTTTAAGTAACAGGGGAGCGAAGAGAAATTGAACAACAGGGCCATATTATACATAAAACACATATACAAGATGTTTGGACGAAAACAGATATGGCAAAATTAATTGAGGAATTGGCCAAAGAGAAATCAAGAAGTAAAGCTTTATAGCAAAATTGTAATCTGCTTAGTAAGATTTTTAATATTTCTAATGCTGTCTTTAGGCGTTGATTATTATTATTAGCAACACATTTTATTCTGAAAATTTAAGGTCAGCGAATCTTCTTACTATTTTAGTTTTCGACTCTTGAGCTCATGGGACTCAAAACTTTTAATACCAGGGGCCTCCAACTACCTTAATCCCCCTCTGATTGTTTATAATCATTTGTATATATTTCGTAAAATTTAACTACGCATTTGTTATTAATAATTAATTTTATTAATTAATGCTAATTATTTATCCAGTAATGCATTTTTTATTCTTTTTGTTCCCTAAAATCGACAAAATCAAAAGAATATATTGGGCGGCGTATTGGAGCATGATACCAAAATCGTGGACTTTCGACCCTGGATATCCCTCACCCCTCGAAATTTTTTGTGTGCGCTACTGGTCCAGGTCCAAATTGTCTTCTTTTTTATAGCACTTCTTAAATCAATTTTTAACGCGCCTTAAGGCTGAAAAAGATCTCTCGACTGATGCAATTGGTATCGATATTTGTAAAAATATTTTCAAAGGTATCTCTGTACGTCAAGGAAAATCAATAACGTTTCTCTTGCAACTCGATAAATTTCAAATGGAGTTTTCATTGTATTTTTGTTTTCTTTTAAATCTCGTAAAAACTTATCAATTCCATCGTCAAAGTTAAAAGATCTAATATCGTCTTTATAAATATCCGTTAGTTTTTTTATAATAGCTTTCTTTGAAATTTTATGGGTGGTAATCTCTAGTCAAAAAATACAGTTAAGTGTTCTATAACAGTTGCATATGTCTCAGCTCTTCGCAATAGTTCTGTTATTGTCCTGATACATATGAATAATAATCTTTCAAATAATTAATATGTGATCGGTACTTAACTCATCCAGAAAAGTAGGAGCCAAAATCGAGAAAGAAGGATTTCAAATACGCTGCTAGCCAGCGTAAATGCAACGCCCTGAATTAAGCATTCAAGTAATATGAAATTTACAACATGCATTATCGGAGGTGAGATATGCAAATAAATAGAATTTAAGCGCAGACACACATCCTGTGGCGCCTCCTCAAAGCGCTATTTAAGGCTTGGAGATTTCAACCATTTCAAGTTCGGCAATTGTGTTTTTCTAGTGTTTTTTTCAAAAACGATCAGTTATGTCTCGTAGAAAACAGCAATCAGTTTTTGATCAAGTATCCGAGTTCAACAGAGGAAGGACAGTGACCTACCCAGATTGTAGATTATCTTTCAGGGAAATTAGTAGTCGTGTTGGACAAAACCAAACAACTGTAATACGGATATGTGACTGTTGGATGCAGGAGGGTACGACGGACCGACGTGGTGGATCGCATCCACCTCAGCGCACCACTTCACTTGAGGAAAGGCAAATTGTGCGTATGGCAGTGACGGATCGCTCAGTCACATCACGAATCATAGCACAGCACATTGAGTCTGAAACGCATCATTCAGTGTCTGCGCATACCATTCGACGCCGTTTACAGCAGAGTGGTCTGACCGCAAGGCGTCCATTCCTTGGTCTACCATTTACGCAGAACCACAGACGTCTCCACCGCATATGGTGCAATGAAAGAAGCATGTGGGTGGCAGAATAGAATGAAGTTGTCTTTACTGACGAGTCACGCATCTGTCTGCAACACCATGATGGTCGAATTCGAGTCTGGAGACACCGTGGAGAGAGGATGCTGAACAGCTGCGTTATGCACCGCCACACTGGTCCTGCACCGGGTATTATGGAATGGGGTGATATTGGATATCACTCTCGCACTCCTCCAGTACGCATTGCTGGTACTTTAAACAGCCAGTGCTGCATCTCCGAGGTGTCAGATCCAGTTGTCCTTCCTTACCTACAGGGCTTCAACACAGCCTTATTTCAACAGGATAATGCACGACCCCACGTGGCACGCATATTCGAAAGTTTCTTCGTCGATTAACAGATCTAATTACTTCCCTGGCCGGCTCGCTTTTCGGATCTTTCACCGATAGAAAACATGTGGTCCCTGGTTGTTCAACGATTGACCCAGATTACACCTCCAAGTGCCACACCAGATCAACTTTGGCAATATGTGGAAGCTGCTTGGCCAGCTGTACCCCATGAACACATCCAAAGTCTCTTTGAATTAATGCCGAGGCTTGTGGCAGCGGTGATCTCCAACAATGGCTACTACACTGGCTACTGATATTGGCAGGAACCACACTTCACAGAAGTTTATCAATTTAATCATTTGATATTTGGTCAACATGTTATCTACAAAATAAATTTTGTTGTGCTATCTCTTGTCTTTCTTGGCGTTGCATTTACGGTGGCCAGCAGTGCACATAAAATGAGTCGTCTTAATAAATTTAAAACCAATGTCCCCATGCCACTTATTTACCTGTAATTAGTTAACGATTCCAAAGCTAAAAGTATATATTTGTTTACCAAAATATTCGGCACACAAATATCCCTTGAGCGATACGATGATAGTCGTAATAAAGCCACAAACAATTTTGGAGATTCCAAGGTTTCTTCCATTCTTCTGAAGATTGTCATTTCCCCATTAAATGCAAAAAGGGTGCAGAACATTATGATGTTAAAAATTAAAATAGAGCCTTCGAAGATCTACTGATCTATACCAACTGCGGTAGGGACTATGCGGCTAATTGATGAAAATGCTTCCGCTTTCCTAAGTCAGAAATCTATAAAAAGTGGCCCCCAAAAGGGCAAAAAAATGAACAAAATATGAGTAATTTTGGTAAAAACCAAAATAATATAACGAAAAGTAATAACCAAGAGGTAAACTCTAGCTCTCGTAACAAAAATATCTAAAAAGTGGTCCCAAACAGGCTAATTCCAAGATCCAGTAGCCTCACTGTTAATCTTTGTCTAACATGTTCGAAAGTTGTTTCTGGTCAATATAGGGAGAATAACACTTTTAACCATGCAAACAATAGCTTTTCTTCCCTATTTACTTCCATAATGCAAATTGCAAATAATGCAGGAGTCGATGAGCCATGTTCGAACATACGCTACAATGGTTTCCATTCTGATCTGAATATCGTAGTATTCAACAATACATTCTCATTCGAGGAACCGGTGACGGTCCGTGGCGTAGCTAGATATCCGGTAGTCCCTGTGCAAAAAAAGGGGGCCCTATTTTGGTTGGGTTTTATCCAGTAAAAACGTAAAAAAAATATTAATATTTTAAATATGCAGAGCTACTTTATAACATCAACTCTTGATTGTCTTTTGTAAAATATTGTAAAGAAAAAGCTTTACATAATACCTTTATGTTAGGTATGAATTTTCTTGTGTGAGTTCCAGTGATTATCCAGGTTCGATTTGACTCCATGACACTTGTATAGAAACTCGTAGATCACGTACTCGTAGAAGGCTGACTAAGAAATTCGACAATTTTGGGTAGTTTTTGTATACTATATTCTCTATTTATGGGGTGTTTGCGTTTAAAAGTACTACTAGTGCTTTTCTGTTTTTTTAATCCATAATTCTAGTTTTCTAATTTACATAATACAATTCATAATTGCTCGAAAAGTTATTGAGATTAAAAGGGGGGAGAAACGTATTGCTATGCTGCAAGATGTCGTTGGATATTCCCTGGCTATTTATTTATATTTTCGGGAGGTTAGAAATCCCCCCCTTGCGGATTCAGAGTTACAGACTGGTCCAGAGAAGTAGACAGGAAATGATACAAAAATATGCATGAACAAGAAAATACAATACAATATTATTATAATTATTTAAAAAGAAAACACTGCACAAAGGAGAGGGGGTATTATACCAGTTTATTGCAGATACGTTTAGATAGTGAAATATTGAAATATTAAACTAACTTATTATGAATCACATTATCATTAAAAATAGAATGCAACTAGGAAGGAACTGCTTCCTGCGCAGCTTTTTTAAGATGTAATAATAAGTAAGGTAAGATTTTCCATAGAGTTTATTTTCAAGTAACAGTTTATAGAAGAACAAAAAATTTAAAATAATATAAATTTTCAATAAGTTAAGACATCGCAACACTATATACAAACAGCGGAAAGAATTTAAAAGGGGGTCACTTCACGCAGCATTTTCCCTATCTCCATAATGTTAAAAATGACCAAGTGTAAGGAACATTTTTGAAAAACTGACCAGTTTCACAGTCATGAATTTTTTTTTGTACATTTATTGTACTGTTTTCTTTATTTTAATGGGAGCTTTTTTAAAAATTTTGATTAGTTTTTTTTTAAAAAAAATCATATGTGGAGTAACACGTCAAAAATTTTAAAACGCTGGAAATTCTTGTACATTTCAATCCATAACTTTTTTTTGAATAATTTTTTTGACAAAAGCTCTCATTAAAATATTTATTTGTATAATATTAATATATGTGCAAAATTTCAAAACTATTAAATGAGTAGTTTTTTCAAAAATGTTCCTTTTGTGTTGAAATTTACACTTTTGAGAAATAGTGATTTAAAGTAAAAACTTACCTTTAACTAATACATTCCAGAGCCATAACTTGGGGGTTGCTTATATCATCTGCAAGATCATCCTCTTGTCTGCATTTTAACAGTCTGTTTTTAATTCTAGCTTGTTTGGTTCTTTGTGAAATTGCATTTTCCGCTTTCCTTATATGTGCATGATCTGTCCCTATCTCCGCAATGTTAAAAATGATCAAGCGTAAGGAAAATTTTTGAAAAATTGACCACTTGTACAATCCTGAATTTTTTTTTGTACATTTATTGCACTGTTTTCTTTATTTTAATGGGAGCTTTTTTAATAATTTTGATTAGTTTTTTTTAAAAAAAATCATATGTGGAGTAACACGTCAAAAATTTTAAAACGCTGCAAATTCTTGTACATTTCAATCCATAATTTTTTTTTGAATAATTTTATTGACAAAATCTCTTATTAAAATATTCATTTGTATGATATTAATATATGTGCAAAATTTCAAAACTATTAAATGAGTAGTTTTTTCAAAAATGTTCCTTTTGTGTTGAAATTTACACTTTTGAGAAATAGTAATTTAAAGTAAAAACATCATACATTTAATTAATACATACCAGAACCATAACTTGGATTGCTCAGATCATCTGCAAGATCATCCTCTTGTCTGCATTTCAGTTGTCTGTTTTTGATTCTAGCTTCTTTGGTTCTTCGTGAAATTGCCTTTTCCGCTTTCCTTATGCGTGCATGATCTGCTTCTTGCAATGCTCGACATGTATAAAATCCAGGTTGAATATTTAATAAATCTAAAACTTTTAATTTGGTAACTAAGCCTTGATTATATATAGATATAGATTCATATACCCCGGTTTTTAAAGTTCCCAATTGTACAAAAACAGTTTTTGGAATTATGGACCATATAACACTATTTAAGCTCTCATTACAATTTTGTGTCTTACCGTGCAAACATCTAGACAGAAGTTCAGGGCTTGAAAGATCTCTAAATACTTTTTTTTTTTTTATGCAATGCATAATTGCAATTGGTAAATTATGTTTATGTTTATATGTATCACCTTTCAGTTTGGACCTATTATATCCACACCACGAATCATCTCCCAAGGGGGATAAACCATGTTGTGGATTCAAATCTGTTGAGATTTTATGAAAAAATGTAGCCCAAATAGCTTGTTTCATGGCTGACAAATTTCCCGAGTTGTTTCGAATTGCCAAACCATAGTATCTTTGCAATTTGTCTATTTCTGCATCAGTCAATCTATTACGGCCTCCTAGAGATTTTTTGTCCTCGAGCTTTTTGCCTTTTAATTTTAATTTTAATGCCCTGAGTCGTGTACCCATCCTTTTCTCAACATGACCCACACATTCTAATTTTTCAATGTTGACATCTTTATAAGGTTTAGATTCTAAAACTGCTTTGTACGCTTTAGAATCCCCATCACCCAAATACTGCGTATATCTCAAATTGTGTAGTACCTCTGAGCGATTGAAGATACGAAGTGCACCTTCAACTTCCATTCCCCCACTATTTCCAAAGTAATTTGCCGAACACTCATCACTATGTAAGTTGCCGTTAAAATGACATGAGCATTTCCTCGATAATATTTCGGCATCAATAACTTTCCCAGTGTCCACACTAACTGCCGTAACAACACCATTGAGAGAAGTATGGCCCCTTTTTTGCCACGTACCATCTATAGCCACAGGAACATTTGGGTTACCATTATTAAATGATAGTGTTTCGGCAGCAGCTAATGCCATAGACACTTTTGCTACTTTTTCTGTCGCATTATTTAATGCATGCAAAGACTCGTAAAACCGCTTTGGTGGAGGTGGCAAATTCATAACTCCACAAAATACTTTCGCAGCTGCTTCTCCTTTTCCAACTGACCTCATAGCATAAGCAAGTCTAGTATTCACTTCATACACTTTTGTATCTTTTTTATTAACCACAGTGTTAGTAAACCTGGTATTGAGAAGTGGTTGAATAAGACCACAAAATTCACAACATATTAACAATTCTGTAGCCAAACCCTGAATTTGGCGACCAAACTTAATGTCAATACCTTGTTTTTTACATTTTACACATAATACATGTTGTTTCAAAACACTAGAAAACAGAGGAATGTCAATTATTTCACAAAAGTTTTCAGATGAATCTAAAAAAGAAACATACTCATCATTAAACTTACCTAATTTTGATTTTGATGATGAATTCTTAATATACATACTTGCAGGTTGTTCTTTATTCAAATCCTCAGAAGCTGAAGAATCTTTATAATTTGCACCAAATTTTCTTCTTTTAAAAGTTTTGTTGCAAAACCGAGGCATATTAATCAGATATTTTGAATTTTTATCTGATGAAAACTGAAAAGAAATTTGTTATATTCAACGAAAAAAAGCAGCACGTGAGTTACCCAGAAGTAAACAAACAGCTACAATTATTCACTTCACTTCTTTCCTAGTTGATTTGCCGATCAAAATAAATACTTTTAATCAATTTAAGTTATTTGACGAGGCTGAAAAGTAGCATGTGTCTTTTGTTTTGATTTGAAAGGGGCGTGGCAATCAGCTGTTTTGGGATTTGACAGACGTAAACAACTTTTTAAAAAAATATTAAAAAATACTTCTAATTCAGCTAGAACAAAAATATAAACTGTATCAGAAAGAGAAACGGTTGAATTTTATTTTTCAATCGAAATTGAAAAATCGATTTTGGCATCGATTTTCGTGAAGTGACCCCCTTAGGGAGTTTTAACAAGTACGGAATTAATTTCAACTGAGTTGCCATGATTATAATTGCATTGCAACCTTTTACATTCTCTTAAATGCGGGAAAAATTATCACAAGTTCGGCTTGCTTGGTGACGAGCGCCCGAGGGCCCCAGTGCACGGCGCTGCCTAGTCCATCAGTAGCTACGCCACTGGCGACAGTATGATACATAAAAACCGATTGTTTCTGCAGATTTCAGTAACTTTATTAGTCTTTATAACATGATTTGGGTCACAGTGATACATTTCTTTTTTCAGTTGAACCTACATTCTACGAGATAACAACAACATAATGCTATATATTTTACTGAAAAATTTCTTTTTGTGAAATAATCCAGAGGAAGAAATCAAGTTAAATTACTACCTATCAATAATAAAGGTTAATTAATAGCATCTGTGATATATTAAATACACATTATTTATCAGCATTAGTCTAATAAGCTAAAATTCTGGTATTAGTAGAGGTTTTTAAAATGAGATATGTTCTTAAAGCATTCAACATGTGTGCACTGACTTATTCAATGAACATATTTCCCACTATTAATTCACACCCCAAATTAAATGGCAGGAATCTCTTAGAAAACGAATTTTAGCCTGCTCCCTGCCTCCAACCTGCTGACATTAATTCTCCAGTCAGCCAATTAGGAGGCCCCTTCTCCCCAGTCAAGATTACCCACTCACTTCAGGCCATATTCAATATTTAGTTATGGGATGGAGGATCGCTTTGAGATCCATGTTCCAATTGCAAAAATCAGCGTACAAACTCAGTGTTCTCCATATGCTCGTACTCGATCCAAGTTTACACTTACACTGAACTCTACACACACTATTGCCCTTTCACGACAAATATTCACTTGTTATTATGGGCGTCAGATACACACAAAAAATTTTGAAGTAAAACTTCTTTACGCATGCTTGACTTGGGGAGTAAGCTGGTGAATGCGTGATTTGTTCAACACTGAAGAACATGCTTTGTGCGGTCCTTTTTTATGTGATTTTATTTTTGAGTGATTATTTCTGTGTGATTTGTTTTGGGTGATCTTATTTTTGCGCGATCTTCTTTTTATGCGTGTATGAACTTCGACGGCATTGGCGCCACTGTAATGTTTTCTATCAAAGTACCAGTGGTGTTACAAAGAATGTTAGGGTTCCTTGAAAAAAGTTTGGTTTTGCCTTTAATATTTTATGAATTATGTAAATACGTACAAGGCGTCAGCCATGCCTTGTGCCCCATAGAGTCTTGGGGTTGCGGAGGTGTAGGTTCCGCCACTGCAATGTACGTATATACACTTCAAGACGCTCTCGTCATTAGCTATAGTTTCCTGGCAATGCACATTCAGTTGCTTTCTCTCAGCGCGCCAACACCCGGCGCTTGATTAAAGACGAAATTTTAAAGGGCCGTGGCATTTTCAAAAATTTGATACATTATATAAATCAGAGGTTCTCAAACTTTTTTTTGTCTCATAGACCCCTTGCCATTTTTTTCGGTTTCGGGTTGATTCCGGCATACCTAATATTGAAATTTTGAAAATTTATCAACTTAAATGTCTTTTTGACAATGGTACTACTACTTGTTTTAAAAGAATTAAATTTCTGTTGTAACTGTAGAGAAGTGTAGCTTTTAAAATTTAAGAAGCACATGTTAGTGAATTAAATTCAAATTTTTAAAAAATTAATTTAATACATATTAAACCACTGTTACATTAAATAACTGAACAACAAACAAATAATTTTAATGAGAAGTATGAATCTGGAACATATAAATAAAAAGTTTTCAATATTTAATATCAATCTAGTGAGGTTTAACCCTAAATCTCCTTTAATAGTAATTGTCAATTCTACCTGTCCTTTTTTCGTTTTAGAGATTGATAAGCTCAATTGAAATTCGCTCTCACTAGGAAAAGTAAATAAAAGCTTCGTCACAATATTCCATAATTCGAGACAAATAACAGAAATTACCTTTTAAAGCAAAAATTACTGACATCCGTTTCTAAACTTTATTTTAAGATCGTTAGAGCGTATTATGGTCAGTTCATTTTGTAATATGACATTTTTTTATGTTCCTATATAAATCCATTGCCTATTGTGGTATTACTATAAAAAAGCATTATCAAACCTAGTTTCTCTAAATCCGAGTAAACGGCATTTAAATATTGAACTTAGGTTAAAATGTCCTGATAGATTGTCTGCGACAAGTTGAAAAAATTCACGACGTCCAATATTATATTTCCTTAATTTATGTCTGGAAAATAAATGCTCAAATGGTCCATGTCTTAATAAAATTTATGTTCACTTTGTAACCACAAATTAACCTCACTACATGTAGTAAATAAATCAATTGAATTGGTGACGTATCGATTCCGATTACATCCCCATTTACAACTAATGGACCCCCCTCCCCTCCAATTTTTTCCCGCTGACGTGGACATCTTGCAGGTTGCCATTGACCTCTGGGGGTCTATGTAAACTACTTCGGGAATCCACGATATAGATCGACAAGAAGAACCGGAATCTTTGAGAGCGGAGAAAATACATACAAGGATACAGCTTTCCAACAAATTATGAAAGCATTTTCTTGAAATAGATACCAATTCCCAAAAAGGGGTATGAAATTACAAAAAGAGCTTGGATCACGCATGTCTGGTTATCGCGACGATCACAAGCAACTCACCAACCGACCTTCGTCGTAAAAAACTTATATCTTACTTTATGGTGCCAAAAAATAAATAAAGTGAGCACATATCTTCGAGTGACAAAAGCGATTTTGAATTAATTCATCTCAAGAAGATGAAATATTTGGATTACGAGGACTAGCAGTGAATTATGCATATGCATTTTGAAAACTTCTCCACGTATACAAAGAGAAACTAAATGTTTTAAATATGTTTCCATGTGTAATTTAACTATTTATTTTGTCTTGGAAGTATTTTCCCATAAATTTATTAAATGATTGGCGTATTATATGTGTGCGAATTTTTTCTATTCGGTCCCTCTCCACCGCATAAAAAAAATTATGTAGTATTTCGAACAATTCGCTTGTTACATGTAGGAATTTATGAAATTTTCGAAAGTTTTTTGGTGGGGTTATTTTTACACGGTCCTCATCTACCGCACAAAAATTGTTTCTAATGTATTTTCGTCGTATAACGATCGTCTCAAAACAAAAAATCTGAAATGTATGTATACAATGTCCTAATGTTTAAAGTCATTTTATTAAAAATATTACCCCAGTCATTTGAGAAAACAGTGTATTTATAGAACTACAACTCTCTCTCTCTCTCTCTCTCTCTCTCTCTCCTGTTCATGAGGCATGTCAATTATTAATATATAAACACTATTTCGATCTGTATTGAAGTATAACTTTTTTCTATGATCATCTTTTATTTTTTAATCTGTAAAGCTCATCTTTTTATACTCGGTGCAAATCGTGTACCATAGGCGTTGAATAGGCGTTTCTTTTGGGGCATCTGGACTGTAAAAACAGTCCTCAATCCCGTATAAGTCTTCGATGTGGGGTATGACGACAGTGGGTTTTTTCTTTCTGCTTAGTGGCGTGATGGAAATTGATTAGTCGATAGAATCTGGGAGGCGTGGCTACTGTGCTTCTTCTGGGTGATCGTTGCGATGTTTTGTGGAGTACTTAGTTCTTCCGGACTCTTACCTCCTATCCTGGAATGTAAAGAGTGTTTTTTTTCAGGTATAGAAGTTTAAGTTGGCATTACTTTCCAAGATGGCGACCGATTTAACAGCTGTCAAGTGATTTATTCTCAGATTAGTTTGGCAATTCATCAAAACGATCATCAAGCAAGGCGTAGATTCGTCGAATGGGCCCAAAACGAGATTGCCGTTGTTCCCGATTTTCATAAGCGAATTTTGTTTAGCGATGAAACGCACTTCTGGTTGAACGGCTACGTCAACAAACAAAACTGCCGCATTTGGAGTGAAGCTAATCCACAAGTGTATGTCGAAACACCGTTACATCTAGAAAAACTGACTGTTTGGTGCGCTTTATGGGCTGGTGGAATCATTGGTCCGTACTTTTCAAAAACGATGAAGGCCACAATGTTACAGTCAATGGTGATCGGTATGGAGCCATGATTACTAACTTTTTCAGTCCTGAATTGAACAATCATGATGTCCAGGAGCTGTGGTTCCAACAAGACGGTGCAACATGTCACACAGCTCGTGCGACAATCGATTTATTGAAAGACACGTTTGGTGACCGCCTAATTTCACGTTTTGAACCTGTGAATTGGCCTCCAAGATCTTGTGATTTAACACCAATAGACTATTTTTTGTGGGGCTATGTAAAGTCATTGGTCTATGCGGATAAGCCACAAACGGTTGATCATTTGGAAGACAACATTCGCCGTGTTATTGCCGATATACGGCCACAAATGTTGGAAAAAGTCATCGAAAATTGGACGTCCAGATTGGACTACATCCGAGCCAGCCGTGGCAGTCATATGCCAGAAATCATATTTAAAATGTAATGCCACAAGATTATCTTTCGAATAAAAAAAATTCATGTCAGTCGAATAATACATCGTTGTTTTATGGCAATTTAAAGTTCTATACCTCTAAAAAACACCTTTTAGATGACTGTAATATTTTACCATTACCCATTTTAAAAAGATAATACTATATATAATAAAATACTTTAAAAGAGTGAAGGAGAAAATTAGTATAATATTACATTAAAAATAAAACAATAAACTCTTTTGAGAGCTCGAAAATCAGATTTTAGGAAGCCCAAATGTGGGCGGAGTTAAACTGGCCAATCGATGTGCAGCAAAGAACCAAGATCAGAACGTGCGGGAAAAACTTTTCATGAAGTGGATGCTAGGACTGAAAGTGAAAGGGAGCTTTCCTATTGGCCGAGCCAGGAATTCGGCTTGTAGGGTATAAAAAGTTTCACGAAACCTCCAACGGAAGCTATCATTCACAATTTCGATTCATTCTGCTTCTTGTCTTCGTAGACTACGCACGCAGTTTTTCTGCCCTAGACTGCGCCCCTTTTTTCAAAGTAATACCCCAATTCGGATTGTTTTTATCCATCTCCATCGAGCTTGTGTATGTATTATAGGTACATTTTGGCCTAGTTCATGTAGAAAGGACATTCGTAGTTCTTTTTGTAGGATTATTTCCGCCAGTAATTGTGTTCCCTTCGGAGATTTTAATGCCTCTCATAATGCATGGAATTGTACTCATAATATTAACAGAGGAAGGCACCTCTATAACTTCGCTAATATGGTTAATTTAAATATCGCCTTTCCCTCTACTCCTACTAGATTTGGTCATAATTCTGCTAATACAATAGACACATCGCCCTTATTAAAAACTTCTACTACCCCTTTTTACTATTAACTCAATTGACGACCTTTCTTCCAATCACAATCCTGTATTCTTAAATTTCAACTTTAAACTAGCGATGGAACCCCCTAATCACAGAGCGGTCTCCACCGACTGAAATGCTTTCAAAATTAACTTAAATAAAAATCTTTATCTTTTTGATTTTCATCCTAATAGCATTAATAATACTAACGATTTAGAGCAAAAAATCTCAGAGTTCACCGATGCGGTCATCAAGACTCATAGCCACGCCTCCCGACCAATAGAAATCGACCGTCGAAATTTTACTTCACAACATATAAACCGACTGCTAAAACTCAAAAATCACCTTCGTAAACGTTATCATCAGACTCTCAACCCCATTTTTAAAACCCATTACAATAGAGCACAATCAGACCTCAAAAAAGAACTTAAAAATATAACGATAGCATCTGGCAAAAAAGATTGGAAACACTTAATGCTACAGACGATAGCCTCTGGCGCACTCAAATATTCTTCAAAAGTAAAAGACCTAAATTCTCCCGCTTCTAAAATGTGCAACTGGTACGGCAGTCACTGATCAGCAAAAAGCTAATCTTCTCGCTACTAACATTAAAAATAACTTTATTGAAAATGATCGCGAAAATGATTCTTATAACCAAAATGACGAAATTATTAACCCTACCGTCAACAACTTTCTTTCCACTCCCCCTACCACTTTCATAAAACCTGCCCTTCCCGATGAAATAATCCACTATATTCAGCATGTTAACGCCAAAAAGGCCCCTGGTAAAGATCTAATCACTAATCGCATGTTAAAAAACTTTCCCATTAAATTAATCCTTATTTTAACTATTCTAATTAATAAAATTCTCAAATTTAAACACTTTCCAGACAACTGGAAAGAAGCCATTATCTTTCCTATTAATAAACCTGGCAAGGGTTCCCAAATTAGCATCCAGTTACAGGCCCATATCTCTACTTTCCACAATCGTTAAATTAACCGAATCTATTATCCTTCATAGATTTAAAAAATTACATAAATGAAAATAACCTTCTTAATCCCAATCAATATGGTTTTATTAACAAGCTCTCCACCTTGCACCCACTCTTAAGATTAACTGAGCACATTTCGGAAGGTTTCCAAAAAAAGAAAAGCACGGGAGCAGTATTTCTGGATATCCAGAAAGCCTTCGACCGTATTTGGATTAATGGACTCACTTTCAAGCTAATTTCTTTTAATCTACCTACCCCACTGATTCACCTCATTCACTCCTATCTAACTAACCGTTCCTTCAAAATTAGAAACAATGAGACCCTATCTAACGAGCACTCTGTTTCTGCAGGGTGTCCACAAGGTTCTTTTCTATGTCCCCTGCTCTTCATTCTATATATTAACGACATTCCTGATTACTCTTTAACAAAAATTAACCTCTACGCCAGTGTTTCTCAAACTGTGGGGCGCGCCCCCTGGGGGGGCGCGATAACCTTGCGAGGGGGGCGCGAGCATATCGAAAATAAAAGATTTAAAAAATAATTCATTTACTGGAATGAATTAAAACAACATACTTTCAGACATAATAAAAAATGCACTTTTACTCTGATATAAGTTATAGGCGATATTAAGTCATAAAAAAAATCTTCTTCAATACTTAATTAGCTATCTTTGATCCTATGACCAAATAAAAAATATTTTATTTAATTTGCTGTAATCCCATGATGAGAGAGTTTTTATTATATTTTCTTTTTTAAACCTAACATTCTACTCTTTTTAGAGAAAAAACAGATCCCAGATCCAGAATCGAAAAAATTTAGGAACATAAAAAATTCATCACTGTCATTATTTTTGAAATACTGCACATTATAGCTGTAATTTGTTTGACCTTGTAAGTTATTGGTACAGTTAGTTATGACCCCTCTCTTATTTCTCATTTAAGGAAGTTGTAAGTAATGTATTCCTCTGTTGCGCTTTTTTCCATGCAAAAAGTTTTACGATATTTGGAAAACCACGGAGAGCACACACTTTGATGGATTACTTGGCCAAGACGAAGACCAAGATGAGTATTTTCAAACATATAAAGCATAATAATTGTTTTTAGCAGTAACATATACATTATCATAATGAATACACTTTTTACCCGGAAGTGGTCGCGCGAGACACACAGATCACGAAATTGTTAATTCTGGCAAAACTTTATTTGTTACAAAAGAAAAATTGAAAAGTCCTTGAAAGTAGGTAAGTAAACTTTCTCTTAATTAAATTATTCACTGGAATAACGATTTGTATCGTGTACAATAAAATAATTATAAAAAAAAGGATTGGGGTGACTCAGTAACTCCGCTCGACCGTATCGATTGGGCGCCTGCTACCAGGTTGAAACATGAAGTCTTTTTGCTTTAAAAAAATATTAAAAATAATACAATAATTCTTCATCGGAATTTTATATTATTGTTCATTATTTAACATCAATTATAAATGCTAATTCTGTGAGGCTTAAAATTAAAATTCGCTTAAAACTAATTATAATTTGAGCAATCATTTTAAAAAAAACATTTTACATTTTTGTAAACATTGTCGCGCACTTGGCTTTACTTTCCTTACAATACAGCTATTATATCAAGAATGTTTTATTTTCTTATAAATGATTTCCTGCAAAGAGCGGGTACTTCGGATGGTATACTTTTAATGTATCAGTGATGCACAGAGTATTTTATAACTAATTAATCAATACTAAATTAAGAACAAGTTTAATAAGTATTAATGACTTCCATGGGCTTGTCTTGCAAAGCAAAGTTTTTATAAGGAATGCTTATGATTAGAAATTGACCCTCTGAGTTATTTTTCTATATTTAGCAGATATCTATATTTTGTCTTCTAAGCAGTCACCGCATTTTGCAATACGTTCAATTTAAAAATTAGAGAAAGGAAAAATAACATAATAATTATCCTATTACTTAATTAATTTATTATTTTGCTTAAAAGTAGTATACAAAATTTAATACGTATGTTATTAATTTGTATGGTTTATAATTAAGATCTCGTATTGTAGCTTTAGCGTCAAAGTGCATTATTATTGCATTTAGTGGATTATTAATGTATAAGGGGGGCGCGATAAAAATTGTGATTGAAAAGGGGGGCGCCAGTATTGAAAGTTTGAGAAGCACTGCTCTACGCTGATGACACTGCCATTCACGCAACTTACAAAACACTGTCTACGATTTCATTTGCAATAAATAAGCACCTTCTTCACTTACAAAATTTCTACGATAAATGGAAAATCAGTATTAACGTTGAAAAATCCACTGCCATTATTTTTACAAAAAAGCACTCACTTCCACCATCAATCATTATGTACAATAAACAGATCCCCTGGTCTCAGGAAGCTAAATACCTCGGTATAATTTTCGATACGCACCTAACATGGAAACAACACATTTTATACACACGCGAAAGTTCCGAAAAATTATGTTTAAACTCTACCCCCTAATAAGCCGGTTGATTGATTGAATATTAACGTCGCGCTGTTCAGCTACACGAGGGCTTTTGGCGACGGACCACGTAATTTTGAACCATGGTCAAGTGACGTGGACGACACCTGAGCTGGCACCCCCTCTCCTAACTACCACACCACACCAATGGAAGGACGTTTCAGCTCTCGACAGATTTAACGTGCATCGCTGCCCTACACGGCGGGTTTTTAGTGGTACTGGGCTCGATCCCGTGACAAAGCAAGCCACGGTCCGATACCTATACCACTCGGCTACCGCGGCCACCCTAATAAGCCGGAACTCGCATTTAAGTATAGAAAACAAAGTGCTTCTCTATACAGCCGTTATGCGTCCAATTTTAGCTTACGCAAGTCCAGTATGGTGTTATGCAGCTAAAACAAATATCAATATTTTAGACACTCTGCAAAATTCTTTAATACGTATGATTGTCAAAGCCACAAGATATATGCGCAATGATGACATACGTAAAGCATTAAAAATTACCAGTTTTAAAGCCCATATTCAGAAAGTTGCAATTAACTTTTCCGATGATCTACCAACAACCAATAACTATAATATGCAGAACTTAATTCCATACATTTCTTATAACAGAATGACATACGTATGAGTTGATGCTGAACAGAATTTCATCATTGTACAACTAGAGTCACTAAGTTGGATTGAAGTCGAAATCAAAGCTCTGAGAAAAGATTGAAGCTACTGAAGAATCAGTGCTATTCCGTTCTGAAGGCGAAGTTTGCCCTGACACTTTCATCTATTTATTTCCATTACGTGTACCCGACATGGCTTTGAACTTGGACTTCGTCATTTAACAGTGTTTGCCTTGGAAAGTGTTTGTCATTTAAATATCTCATAACAAACCTTTGTGGTAGATTGATATCGGGGGGGTAATAGCGCCAAGTTGTTCTTTAGGTTCGCCAAGATGGGCGATAACATTACAATATGGTTACCTTAATATTTTTATCGTCTGTCGATGTGGTTGCCATGGGGATAACGTATGTTAGAAATAACTTTTATTGGTTTTTTCCCGGCTGTAACCCTTTTAATTTCAGACGATTCTCATAAAAATTTCTAATTTCTGTGAAAATTTAACCATTTTCACACAGTTTAATTTTTCTAGTGTTTGCTTCTGTTTAATTCTGTGCTATTTTCGAATATGGATATTTCTAAAATGAGTGAGTGCTAGAATATTTTTTTCTCAGAAGAACATGTGTTGTGCTTTTAATTATTGCTGGAAAACGTTTAATTTCGTTTTATTTTACGTTTAAAAAATGGTTTTTTTACGTTCTTTGTTCGATGCAATTCGTTGAATGAACTTGCAGTGCAAGTTTCATATTGCGAGCTTTCACTACTTTGTAATTAGAATTTTTTATTAATTTTAACATACATTATGTAATTATTTTATTCCTAATGTAATACAAAGAATGCAATTATTACTTTTTTAATAATCATCTAATATTCGTTATTTATAATTGTTTCTTTTAACATTTATTTATAAATATTACATATTTTCTTATTTATTTATAATTAATATTGTTATTTATTTATAACTATTTCTGTTATTTATTTATAATTATTATGTTATTTATCTATAACTATTTCTGTTGTTTATTTATAGCTATTGTGTTATTTATTTATAATTATGTAATACGAAGAATTTTATGCATTATTTTTATTTTTTTACAATTCGACGATTGTTCTTTTTTTAAATTACTATTGAATTATACTATATGATTATCATTTCTAATAACTGTTATTAAATCGTTCTATATGAATATTATATATAATTACGATAAAATAATATTATAAGATTATTATATGCTGCTTATAGTACTATTATTACTGCATGTTACTTTTTATTACACATTACTAATATTCATTATTTATTGATTGGTCTAGGTTGTTCTCAATCTCTTCCTATATCCTTTATTAGAAATACATTTCAATGTATTTCAAAACAATTCTTTAAAATTATTGTGTATCATTAAACTACCGTTAGGTCGCCATATTGGATTCCATTCCAACTACAGCAAACGCTGCTAGATGCGATCTTATCGCACCAAGCAGCGCTTGGCGCAATTACCCCCGTAATCAAATTAGTTCCCAAACCTTCGCGTTTTGAAAGCTTTTTTCCAACATTACTTTTCTTTTTTGCATCTTATATTCCTTCAAGAAGTTTAACTGACGCGTACAAACTAAATAATCTAAAAAGCGTAAGAACCTAGTTAGCTTATACTGCAATTCGTATTTCTTACACGCAATGACCGTGCTTATAGATAGAGGAAGACAAATCTAACCAGTACTATCTCTCTTTTACCTTTATATCTCAAATTACTGCTTTCTAATTATGTTGAACTCACAGGGTTACAATTTTCCTACGGATATCACTTTACGAGAACTGAATCTATATTACGAAGTAGGATTCAAAAGTTTCCGGACTGAGTCTACAACTAAAAAATATTACTAATTTAATTGCTGAAATACATCCTCCTTCGAAATAAGACCTTTAAGCAAAAACACACTTTTGCCTTTACTTGTAAAGATCGTCGAAGCATTTCTGGAATCCATTTTTCGCCATACCCTTTAATTCAGCCTGTGATGCAATTTAAACGACATCTGAGGATTAAAATCGACGAACCTACAATCGACGTTCCGGGTTAGGAAATAGGCTGCAGTGACCGGGGGAAGATCAGGGCAGTAAGGAGGATGTGGCAAGACAGTTTATTTTAGGTTTTTGAAGAAAGTTAGTAACGAGGAGGGATCACTGTGCTATAGTGTTATCATGTAAAACACACATGATTGCTCAGCCCATATAATTTTGGTCTTATCTTTCGGATCGATGCACGCAAGCGACACAGAATGTTTACATAGAATTCTTTGTTTGCAGTGTGTTTTTCAGGGAAATATTACAGATGCACAATGCCCTGGATATCAAAGAATATCTCTAGTGAGACCTTCCATCTTGAGCGATCTTGACGACATTTCTGCTTGAATGGACCAAGTAGAGAAGGAAACTTACCAACAGCCGAGATTTAGCCTCTCGTCATTTCCATTCGATTGTTTTTTCGTCTTTGATTAACATGTGAGGAACAATGTGTTGACACACCCTATGCATGTACAGATCCTTATCCAGGATCTGTTGACATGTGGCTTTGGATATCCCAACTGATTCTGCTGTTTGCGCTATTGTTTGAATCCTCTTCTTAGGTACTGCCTCAAAAACCTTTTCGGTGTTCTCAGCCATGCGGAAAGTTTGCGGACATACAGAGAACTTCCTCTCCCTTCAAGGTCAAAGCCAAATAAACGCTGTCAATACGCAAGATTATGGCAATAATGTTTTAGGACCGGCGCGGTGTTTTGCTGGTGGACTACATGCCACAAAGAACAACGGTCAACCAAGGTGCCTACTGCGTCACTCTACGGAAGCTTCGAAGAACATTGCAAAACAAAAGGCGTGGCATGCTGTCAAAAGGCGTTTTGCTACTCTACGATAGCGGAAGGTCTAGTGGGGTACTACTCTCATTATATCCCAAATTATAACCCTTGACCGACGCACTGAAAGGGAAAATTAAGAGAAGATCACTTGGGATGAGAAATGTGAGAAAGCGTTCGAGGAGCTAAAAGTCAAACTCGTCTCCCAACACATATTGTTTGCCCCAGATTTTTCCACGGATTTCATCCTGCAAACGGACGCGAGTGAGGTGGGTTCTGGGGTTGTTTTATCTGAAAGAATAGAGGGGGAAGAGCACCCCATCGTTTTCATAAGCAAAAGATTTTCTAAAGCGGAGCGAAACTACAGCACGGTGGAAAGGGAATTAGCGGCGATAATTTTCAGTCTAAAGCGATTAAAGCATTATTTAGATGGGCTAAAACTCATTATTGAAACCGACCACAACCCCTTAAGGTACCTAAACAAGATGGGGAGTACTAATCCTAGGTTACAAAGATGGGCGTTGAGTTAACAACCTTTTAATTTTGAAATCAAACACAAACCTGGGAGGCTCCATGGAAACGCGGATGGCCTAAGTTGATTGGAATAAGTAGTTTGTGGATTTTCCTATTAATTATTATATATATTTATATTACTATTTTATTTGTATGTGTGTGAGTGTACATACATACTATTTTATAGTATCTGTGTACATAGTGGAAGAAGTTGAATGTTAGTGAAAATCTCTGATGACTCTTAGTTAACCGTAAACCAACAGATGTTTACTTCTGTAGTCATGCGCGATTAAGTGTGGATGGTTAGTAAGAGTTTACCATTTGACTCATTTTGTTTAAAAATTATAATTTAAAGGTGAAATGTAACTTTCAGAAAAAGAATCCCAGATTCGAAGTTTAAGTCCTAATTGTAAAGTGTACAAAGTTTTTTTTTTGAAATTTTGTTTCATGTATTACTTTATTTTTTATTGTGTTTATACCGGGATTGCTGCCCTGATCAATCTCATTGATGGGACGATCTTTATGTGTGCGAGCTCTAAAAACTGAATCCAACTGGGACCAGAGAAGTCCCGTGAAATGGACCTTTTTAGGGGGAAGGAAGTTGTGACGTCCCCCTCTCGAAACGAGTTTCACTCTTTCAGGACAATACTAGATTGAGTTTTGGTGCACCTGCGGCTGGGGCTGATTATCATTTATTTAGAGTTTGGACTTTGGTGCCAGTGTGACTGGACATACAATAGTCTGGCCATACTACTGTGGACGAGATCGCTTCCGAGGCAGATGACTGTCGCCTTACATACACAATGGCGAATTGTCATCAAAGGCGGTAAGACGACGACAGTTGGCCGAAGGGGTTTGGCCGTCTGAGCATGTGTCGGACACCTGCTGCTTTGTGAAGATACCATGGACGATTGACGGATTATGCGCCAATGGGCTCTAATGAGTTGAGGTTCAAGGATCGACTCATATAGGCCCACCAATGAGAAAGCATGAGGGGGGAGAAATGGACTGCCCCTGATGTTTTAAAAGGGCTGAAAAGAGAAGAAAAGAAAAAAGATTGAAAAGACGAGGTCTGGTCGTTTACGGAAAAGGAGGATCTCGGAGTTTTTTGGACCGTGATGCTGATGAGGAGTCCTGGACGCGAATAAAAAAAACGCCTAGCTGATTGTACCGAGACAAGCTGTGGAGAGAGCGACTTCAAAAAGGGGCTACCATACTGGCTAGACACAGGGACAATTAAATTCTAAATCTAATTTAATCAAATTTCCCTGTAGGAGAAAAAATTTAAAGTATTTTTTTTTACACCCACAACCTTGCTGTGTTGTTATTTTCGTACGCTACCTTCTCACGACGTTACAGTAATCCCTTGCCATTACAGATACAATATATATTTGTATATATATTAATTTGCACCCGTACAAAATCGACAACAAAAAGTAAATTTGATAGATTTGATTTCTTGAGTGAGAGAATTTCCCGCCAATTTATTATGACATTGGGCTGAAACAGTTGCGCCCACAAGGGGGGTGTCATAGGGGTCCAGATAACCCCCTATAGCCCTTGACTTTTTTTCAATTGGTTATGATCCTATGTATATATAACGTAAACTTTAATTATGTATTTGTTATTAATAATTAATTAATGTCAGTTATTTATTCAATAATTAAATTTGTATTGTTTTTGGTCCCGAAATTCGACAAAATCAGAATATGTTGAGCGGCGTACTGGAACATGATACCAAAATAATGGACTTTCACACACAAACCTGGATCCGCCCCCCTGAAAATTTTTTGTGTGCGCTACTGGGCTGAAATAAATGAATTTCTCAGTGAAGTGTGCCACGCCGGGCGGCTTGAAAAGGCTCAGCGGACCGCTGGTTGAGTATCGCTGTCTTAGACTATACAGCTGCAATTAACTGAAGGAATGATAAATCAAGCAAGTTTTATGTTATTAATACATGTATAATATGAAATTAATTGTTACAGATATTTTGAACCCACACAGAGGGGACAAAAACAATGAGAAGAATCATGATTTAATTGACATGTGATTAGATAAAATAAATTCATATACTGAAACTGGGGGAAAAATCATTTTAGGAGTTCGATATCTCTCTTTGCTTCGGGATGGGCAGTATGAAATTTAAACAATTCATTCCAAGTAAAATAAGAAAACGTTTGTGAAAGCATTTAACGATTGCTCAAATTGAAAGTATGTAATTCAAAACTGGTTTCCTTACTAATCCTTGCCATCAGAAAGAAAACTCGCACATTAAACTGTAACTTATATATAAAATAGGTGCAAACACAATTATGTATATCTCGATGACGAAACGGTACAGCCTGAGAATTGTTCTGCGCTTACTATTGCAGTCATAGAACTAATAGATGTCGAGTGTGGTCATTGCAAATGAAGCCAATGTCATCTCTCGGGATGAAGAAGGAAGATGTATATTAACAAAAATATGCTTTCTCTTGTGGGTTTCTGATCAAAGTTGAAACTGAAAGCCATGTTCATATTTCGATTATGTTCGTTCAATTATTCTTTGAAATGTTGAGGCATTTATTTTAAAAGTTCAGTAGAATATCTGAAAATGTCTCCATTAATTAGCAAAAATAAATAAATGGTTTTATGAATTTAAAAGCAGAATAGCTGAACAGGGATTATTTATGTTTCTCACTGGAAAGCATTTTTAAAAGTTTTTAGATGAAAGTGTTTAGTTCTAATGTGTTTCATAATCGAAAAACACTCAAATTTACTTCATTACTTTTTCATGAAAATTGGCAAAGTTTGATAAATAGATATACAGAATTTTATGTATATACGCACTGTTAGTTCTGTTAATGAACAGCGCCCTCTAGCGGCTTGTAAAATAAAACGTCAGTGTATGTGTAACACTCACTCCGAGAGGTTGTGTACGGAGTAGAGAAATTAAAGAGATCACAGTCCACTGCTAGTGTTGTTTATGGTGTTGAGTCAATTCATGGTCCGTCGAGCCGGAGATAAGCGACTGAATGGAAAAGTGTAATTGTGAAACCGTGGATTATCAAAATTCACAGTGAAAAAAAAAGTGATCTCCAAAGTGTGAATAGAGACCGATTGCGAAACCGAAACGAGCGGCGTGAAACAGCGATCTGAGGAGGTAGGTGCAATTAATTGATCCTTCTATTAGTGTCCTTAATTCATAAATATGTCTTTAAATAAATTAAGGAAAAACGAGTTAAAAATCGTTGCGGAAGAGTTAAATTTAACTGTACCAGAAGGAGCAAAAATCGCTGACTTAAAAAACTTAATTGTAAATAGTGACGTTTACAAAAATGATACAGACTTAGTTCAACCTGCAATCGATTATGCTTTGGCGGAAATTAAAAATAAGAGATTGGATAGTGAAACTAAATTAGAATTTGAACGAATTAAATTAGCGCAATTGCAAAAACAATTAGAGCTTGCAAATATCCAGAAGAATTTAATTGAAAATTCCGATATTCGAAATCCGAGTGTTTTTGAAACTGCCGCCAATATTAATGTTGAGACTTTGTTAAAGTCCGTGAAAACTTTAACAATACCCGTACCTTCAAGAGTGGAGTCATATAATTTATTTTTCCAGTCGCTTGAAAAAGCATTCAAAATAAAAGAGGTTCCCGAACAATTTAAAGGCGAAATTCTTTTAAATATTCTAGGTGAAAGAGTTAATAATTTACTAGTTCATGTTTCCGAAGAAGAATTAAATAATTATAGTAAGCTTAAAGATGTAGTATTAAAAGAATTTTCCCCCACACCACAAGAATGCTATAATAGATTTCAGAAAGCGCAAAAAATAAGTTCAGAGAGTTATGTACAATTTTCATCACGATTATGCGCGACATTTGAGTATTATTATCAGCTGCGCAATGTGAATGATTTTAAATCATTGTGTGAGTTAATTGTATCGGATAAAATAATGAACACACTCGACAGAGAATTAATGTCTTACATGAGTATAAAACAGGGAGAGAAATATTTTAAACCACAAGAGTTAGGGCGTAAGTGCGATATATATTTGTCATCGAAAGGCAAAATTAAGAATGAGATGTTTTCTATGCCCTTTTGTGAAAATGTCAAGCGTTTTAGTTATAATAAACAAAACAAATTTAATGCTAAAATACCGCTAGATGCATCGAATGTATTTTTTTCCGAGTTAAAAAATGATAAATGTGTATTGTGTAAAAATAATGTTCATGCTTTACAATTTTGCCCACAATTTAACATGTTTTCTGTAAACGAAAGAGTAGAATTTGTTAAAAATAATAGACTTTGTTTTAAATGTTTTTCACCTCAATGCAGCGTTAGAAGGTGTAGATCAAAAAATTGTTTCTGCTCTAAGCCGCATAATAAATTATTACATTACCCCAGAGAAATGAAAGGGAATTCTTTCTTCCCCCTGGAGACGATGACAGAGGTTAACCAGGATGAGCCACAATTCGCCTTGAGTGTAAATGCTGAATCTTTCGTTCCGAAAGTAGACAAAACACAGATCGTGGCAACCGCATGTTTTAAAAACAAATGCCTTTTGAGTACTTCTTTAATTCTATATAGTGAAAGATAAATATTCAGAATGGCAGACATTTAGGGCCTTGTTAGACTCGGGAAGTGAAACATGTCTAATTTCGAATGAGGGCGCGAATAAATTACGACTTAAGACCGAAAGAATAAATACATTAATCTCGTGTTTAAATGATGCTTCTATGGTAGTAAATGGGTGTGTTAAAGTGGCGATTTCTAATCAAAATAAATCTTTCGAAAAGGAATTGGATATGCTCGTAGTTAAAAAAATCACTGATTTTATTCCGCAGAAAGCGTTAGAAATAAATTCTGATTTTTCTAATTTTGTGGAATTAGCGGATTCTAAATTTAATGTTCCCGGCAAAATTGATTTATTATTAGGTGCAAATATATTTTATGAGTTATTGAAACCGGAAAGAATTAAAATAAAAGATTCGCAATTACTGTTAGTCAACAGCGTATTTGGTTATATAGTAACGGGTAATTTAGATTCAATAAATGAAACTAAGGTTCACTGCGGTTTGATTCGTGATGAGGATTTGAATAAAAATTTAGAAAAATTTTGGAAATTAGAGTAGATAGAGGAACCAATAGTTAAAAATAAAGAAAGGCTAATTTGTGAGGAACATTATGCGAATACTCATTTTAGAACTGACGAAGGTAAATATGTAGTATCTATGCCCTTAAAAAAGGAACCCTCATGTTTATAGGTAATTCGAAAGACATAGCCCTCAAACGACTTGGATCGCTGTGGAATCGCTTAGCTAGAGATGATAATTACTTAAATTTATATCGTGAATTTTTAAGAGATTATGAAAGACTGGGTCACATGAAGGAAGTGACTAACGAAACTGAACCGGAAATGACATATTACGCTACCCATCATGGAATTTATCGTCCAGAAAAGTCCACAACAAAACTTAGAGTTGTCTTTAACTGTTCTTCGTTAACTGATAATGGAATATCTTTAAATGACATTCAATATATATAATGGAGGAGTGATACAAGAGGACTTATATGCGCAAATGCTCAGGTTCAGAACTTACACGTATGCATTTACAGCAGACATTAAAATGATGTATCGAACTATATTAATTAACCCTAAACAGCGTAATCTGCAGAGAATCGTTTGGTGTGAAAGTGAACATGAATCACCCAAAATTTACGAACTTTCGACTGTTACCTATGGCACTGTAAGTGCTCCCTACTTAGCACAGAGAACTTTAACCCAATTGTCGATGGATGAAGAGGCTAACTTCCCTACAGCAGCTTCCGTTTTACGGAACAATTTGTATATGGACGATGTCCTTTGTGGTGCTGCAACGTTAGAGAGGAGGCAATTGTTCTCAGACAACAATTAAAAGGAATTTTGAAAAGTGCTGGAATGAAGTTGCATAAACTTTGCGCCAATCACGAGAAATTGTCACCAGATCCCGAACATAATTACAATTTTGCAACTTTAACAGAGACGAAAACGTTAGGAGTGTCGTGGAAGCCAAACCTAGATTGCTTTTTGATTAAAGTGACAGTCTGTTTGGACAGTTCTTATACTAAAAGAGACGTCTTGTCTACTATTGCCAAGATCTTTGATCCTGTTGGACTGATGGCACCAGTAATTTCCAAAGCAAAGATTTTCCTCCAGCGTTTGTGGAGAAGCAAATTGGAATGGAATGATCTTCTGCCAGCTGAAGAATATCGAGAATGGCAACAATTCCTACAATCTTTAGAGAATATCAACAATATAGAGATACCAAGGCGTATTCTTGTCGCTTTTCCAGAAGTTATTGAGATCCATGGCTTTGCTGATGCCTCAGAGCGGTGCTACGGTGCAGCAGTTTACTGCAAATCTAAAAATTTGAAGAGTGAAACTTTAGTTCGGTTAATCACAAGCAAATCGAGAGTAGCGCCTATTAAAAGCCTGACAATTCCCAGACTTGAATTGTGTGCTGCAGTGCTATTGGCAAAACTTGTGAAAAGAGTTGTAGCTGCTTTACAACTAGAAACTTCTGAATTATATCTTTGGTCGGATTCGATGATCGTCTTGGCGTGGCTTCGAAAGGAACCGATGGACTTAAAGACCTTTGTTCAAAATAGGGTTGCCAAGATACAAGAACTCTAACCTAATCAGTTATGGAGACACGTACCATCTGATCAAAATCCTGCAGACTTAGTCTCCCGAGGAGTCGATCCTGATAAACTTTTGCAACAAAACTTATGGTTTAATGGACCAACATTTCTTTCAGGTGATGATGACTATCCCAATTGAACTATAAACTGTAAAGAGAAACTAGATGAATATAATTCAGAACTGAAAAACTGTGTTAATGAACAAATTGAAAACTTTCAATCGGTGCTTAATATTCATGTTAATGATTTTTAAACGACCTCCTTAATCTAAGCAATAATTATATAACTATTTTACGTGTATTAAGTTTTATTTTCAGGTTCGTGGAAAATTTAAAGGGAATAAATAAAGTGGCTGGTCCACTCACGACAAAAGAATTTGAGAAAGCTGAAACATTTCTGGTAAAAAAAGTGCAAGAGCAAGAATTTTCCAGTGATATTAACCATTTTAAAAGTAAGGGGAGTGTGCTACCAAACAGTAAGTTAAAGACATTGAATCCCTTTTTAGATGACAACGGTGTCTTAAGAGTATGAGGACGATTGTGTAACTTAGAGTTAAGTTTTAATAAAAAGCACCAGATAATTTTACCAAAAAATAATAAATTAACTTTAATAATAATAGAATATTTTCATAAGAAATATTTACATGTGGGAACTGTATCGTTACTGAATCATATTCGAGAAAAATTTTGGCCGTTGAATGGTAGGTCAATGTGCAGAAAAATTGTATATAAATGTATTGTATGTTTTAAAGCGAAACCAATTGTGTCAACTCAAATTTTGGGTAATTTGCCAAAAGAGAGACTTATTACTGATTATCCATTTAATTGTTCAGGAGTAGATTTCTCTGGTCCTTTTTTCATTAAAAATAAAGGACAACGTAAAGGAAATTTGTTTAAAGTGTATATTTGTATTTTTGTGTGTTTTGTGTTTAAAGCGGTACATATTGAGTTAGTATCAGATTTATCATCGCAAGCATTCATTGCCACGTTGAAAAGGTTTATGGCTCGAAGAGACAAATGTGCAAAACTGTTTTCGGACAATGGTAAAAATTTCGTCGGAGCTAGCAATGAAATTAAAAAACTCCTTGAAATAGTCAGAAACCCAGACGAAAAATTAGCTAATTACTTAGCAGCAGAAGGAATAGACAAGTGAAATTTATTCCCGCGAGGTCGCCCAATTTTGGAGGTCTTTGGGAAGCGGCCATAAAGTCATGTAAATATCACTTAAAAAGAGTTGTGAATGGAATTAATTTAACGTGCGAGGAACTACTTACGGTCACTGTACAAATTGAGGGAATTTTAAATTCTCGACCGCTTTGCCCCCTATCAAACAATGATGATGATTTCCAAGTGCTTACACCAGCTCATTTTTTTTTTTTTAATTAATAGGTCTTTAAATTCGCTAGAAGAGCCTAATTTGACAAAATTCTGCACAACCTTCGGCACAGCCATTAGAGAGGATTCTCACTTTCTGCTAACATCCAATAGAAGTGCCCTCTTTCACACAACTGGATCGACAACGACAGAAAGGCCATCCATCAAGACTGACAGCCCGCTCCTCTACGAGATGACGTCACTCCTCCGGACAAGCGCTTCACCTCCGATGTCACCCCATCAATCATCATGCTCCAACCACACTGCTAAGGAAAGCAAGGCTCCTCGCGAGCCACAACGAACTCTCAAGACTCTCTACTATTTCACCCAAGACAGCAAACGAACTCATGATTAAAAATTTTGAACATTTCGGACAATAGATTTTTAAGAACAATAGTGAACTATAATTACATTATGTGCATTAGAATTTCCAACTACCACTTTTTAATGATTCAACTACTTTCGATATGGGACGGCGGATTTCATAAAATCCAGTTTCCCAAAGACCCCCCCAACTTCTTACTAATTTGACAAAATGTAAAGAGAGTAATCTCAAAAAGTGGCAAAAAATAACTAAGATAGTTCAATTAATGTGGAAATTTTGGAGTCGTAATTACTTGAATCAATTACAACAGAGAGGAAAATGGATGTTTGAGAAGAATAACGTTAAAATTGGAGACTTGGTTTTAATAATTGAAGAAAATTTACCAACATATAAATGGGCATTAGGTAGAATCGTAGAATTGTATTATGGCGAAGATAAAAAAGTGCGTGTAGTGAAAATTAAAACTCAGTATAGTACATGTAAAAGAGCCATATCAAAAATTTGTGTTTTACCAAAGGAAGATCCTTAAATATAATTTGAATTTTTCATTTAGTGTACCATTGGTGGTGTGTAAATTTACTCATTGTTAGTAAAGTGATTTTGTATTTGTATAAAAAAAAAATATTGTTATTTGTGAAATCTTGAATTTATATAATGATTTATGTAATTGTATTTCTTGAGAATTGTCAAGTGTTGAATGTGTAAAGTGTTCTAGATGTAACCAATATGAATGTTAATTTAGTAACAATGATTGCATGGTTAAACCAGTGCAATGTGGGGCGGTATGTTAGTTCTGTTAATGAACAGCGCCCTCTAGCGGCTTGTAAAATAAAACGTCAGTGTATGTGTAACACTCACTCCGAGAGGTTGTGTACGGAGTAGAGAAATTAAAGAGATCACAGTCCACTGCTAGTGTTGTTTATTGTGTTGAGTCAATTCACACACTAAACAAGAGTTTATTATTACGGGAAAATTCGTATTAATGAAATTAATAATCATATACTGAAGTCTTAAACATTAATTATTTGTTCTCTCTGTACCAAAATTCCTAAGTAAATATATATGTGTGTTAAATATTGTTGTCCTGGTGTAATGATTGGCCACTGAAAATACAATAAAAGTGACTATTCATTAAATTGTATACTTAGAAGAAACTCGAATCATATTAGTATTTGGTAAATTGAAACACAATGCAATGATATGAAAAGTGACTTTGAGGGCAAAGTTTACTAAATTTCACTTAAAGCTTGCAACAAACGTTCAAACATATGTCAGTGAGACGCTATTGCTTAAAAAAATAAATTTAATACATATTATTTGTGGCAGATGGCGCCCGTTGATAATTCGAGTTTAATTTGAGAGAGAACAAGTGAAATTTATAAAGTAGTAAACACAAATACGTATATTCTTGTCTCAGCACGTGTTTGACAAAATATTTCATAGACAGATATATTTGCATTTACAAATGGCTCTTATAATGCTTAGAGTGAAAGATAAATTAGAAATGATGTTTGAAAACCGATGCGGTTGTATCGATCAGTCATTGCATGATTATTTTACGGTTAAAATAACACGTTAGCAAACAGAAATCGCATCATCACCAAAAACTACGACAACAGATAGTTTAACACATTTTATCAATAAAGAAAGAACTTTACAAAATATGCATTATTCAAACATAAGAAATATACCCTGCAGATAGAAATTCCTAACGCTTTAAATAAAACGACTACAATATATACAGAGAGAGAGAGAAAGAGAAATCTCAAGCACAATAAGAGAAACTGTATTTATTGGGAAAATCGTATTGTTGATTAATTCTAGAGTTCCTTTTTTCAGGAAATAAGAATGAAATAAAAAAAAATTATACCACACTAATTGTGAAGGTTTTCAAAGCATTTTGCTACTCTTTATTCTCAATAGATGGCGTCAGGACTGTATCCTGTTATTGATTGCCTGGAATGAATTACTGAAATTTTCAAACGCGTAGAGAAATTACGAGCTAAAAATTTTAAACGAGGAGAGGAAACATCCCGAGAAGCATAAAAACTGAACAAATGTATTAAATTCTTTAAATCAACTGTGTCTCGTGAAAATGCAGGTCACTTAGACAAGTTCATATAGCAGTATTAAAGCTCTCACAACGACCGGGACCAGTGGCGTGGTCTTGTAATCCAGCTGCATAGGAGGACTAGGCTGTTGGACGGCGTGAGGTTGGGGGCTCTGTCCTCCGCTTCTCCATGTCGATCAGGCGTCCGCGCTAAGCACGTTGTCGATATGGTGCACCTGAGGGAACTCGGGACCACCAGGTCGTCTAAGGAAGAGCGAACCGGCCCAGGTCGGAAACGGAGCAGGCAAAAGCTCCCGCAGCGTGCAGTAGTGGGATAGCGTTTGTGAATGGAAGGCGGGTAGCAGCCCATCCAAGATAATCGGACACAGCCTTTTTTTACTTGCTTTTTTTTTCTCATTCTCTCTTATTTTCCTTCTATTCCTTAGCTGCTGTCGCTGTCTGTCACTGGGCATATGGCTCGCGAAGCGAGCCTCCATCCCATATCATAACCTGTGAATGGCGCCTGGGGAAGTAAATTGTCCTTGATTACGAGAGACACTCTGGCTTTCGTTGAAAGAAGAGAGATGCGGTTAAATCAAAATTCGAAGTTAAAAAGTTCTTCCTGAAAAAGCTGTAGGGGTTCTTTATGATTTGAGAAGTGAACTGGCACTTGGCTGGCTGCCCTGAAGTTAAGATAACAAAATTGAATGGGAAGGTAGCCTGTGTGGGTATGCGGTATATGTCAAATACAAAATTTAGATTAAGTTAAAGAAAAAATTCGAAAGTAAAGTAAAAAATTTAGCAGTTCATTTGCCAAAAGGCAAATGATGTTATTAAATGTTAGGGAGGATTATAGGAGTCAAGGAGAATTCTCCTTGGTCTTTTAGTATTGTCATGGGGAGTATAATTTTCGAGATTAATGATGTGATAGTTATTTGTTTAAGGTAATGAGTCAAAAAAGTTTATGGCAAGCTTTTGAATATAACTTTTAAAATTCTGAAGTTTTAATGCCTTGTAGATATCTGCATTTCTCATGTACATATTCGCATGAACAATCATGCGAATAGTTTTATTCTGGGAAATTTCAAGAGTTTTTAAGTTGCTTTTAGCGGCATATCCCCACACAGGACAACCATAACTCAAGATGGGCCGCAGGACGGCAGTGTAGAGAAGTACCTTATTATCTCTAGTCATTGTAGAATCCCGGCAAATTAAAGGGTAGATTAGTCTTAGAGCATTCCGGAATTTGTTACGCGCATGTAAAATGTGTTGTTTCCAAGTAAGTTTACTATCAAGTAAAAGAGTCCTAGGTATATTGTGTTTTGAGACCATTGGAGTGTTGTGGAGTATAGTGTTGGCGGTGTTGCAGCTTTTCGTTTCCTTGTGAACAGCACTGCTACTGTTTTTTCTACATTTAGTTTAATTTTCCATGTATTAAAGTATGTTTCTAGTAGTTTTAAGTGATTATTTAAATGTTTAGTGATGGATTTGTGGTTTTTGAAAGTGGTAGCTATGGCAGTATCATCCGCATAAATGTTAAGACTTGTGTGTGGATGTGTTGGTATATCGTTAATGTACATATTAAATATGATTGGTGGGAAATTGTTAGTTATAAGTTTGTAAATTAGTCCACCAATCCAGACCCGATCAAAAGCTTTCTGAATGTCCAGAAAAACAGCCCCAATCCTTAGCTGGGAGGAATTTTCTCTGAGGTAATTTAATTAATTTTGTACTTTATGCTTTCTTCCAACAGACATTTCTTCTAAAAACCCGACCAACGCGGAAATGCCTTTTCTCATAATTCAACGACGAGGGAAACGAAACAAAATTCAAAACTTTAATTAAAACATATAAAAATGTCGACTGCAATTACAAATTTTTATTTCAATCGAGTGGATTCTTCATAGTAATAATGATTAAAAAAACAAAACACATAGTTTTTTAAAATGTTGAATTGAAGCGCATCATTTCAACGAAATTACTCTTTTCACAAACCACTTTCGGGTTTCTCTAGCCCTCTGTGTCTCCTCCAGTCTCTTGTACATTGAATTAAATACTAATTTTTGTTGTTGTTTTAATTGAAAAGCTCCTTAGAGTTTATGTATCTACATCTTTATGAACCCACATGAAATTTTATCAAACATTGTACTTATTAGAATTTTTTCTTTAAAAAGAAACACGCACCAACTACTATAATATATATATATATATATCGAAAAATATGTAAAATATATTTCTAATTAGAAAATCAGTGGTACTTAACTATATGTAATAAGTATCACATTCAGTCGAAATTTTGACAAAACTTGAAAATTCTTGTCTAAAATTATACAATATGAAGGAAAATGGAATGAGGACCTTGCAATGATTTATTTTACTAAAAAGTCCCCTAATAAGAAATAATTTCATACTAAATTGAAATACAAGAAAGAAAAAAATACTATTCATCTAAATTAAGTGTTCTTTTAAATACCAGCTTGACAACTTATACTCATCTCTGTACAAATAAGAAATGATAGTTTCTTTATTGTTCGTATATTAGCAAATTTGAAAGATAAACTCTTACCCCATTTTTCTTTTCATTTGAATAAATTTAAAAAAAAATAATTAAGTAGATACATTAACACATGCCTAGATTCATCTTGCAGTCCAAGGAAAGATGACGCTGCTGTTGTTTTCTTAAAAAAATTGGGAGTAATGGCCATAATGCTCAGATGTCTTTTTATTATTATTATTTCGTAGCTCCATAAGATTGTGTAGATAAATTTAATTTGACTTTGATTTTCTGTCCCGTGAAAAATAATAATCTTTAGTTTCCTAAAGCAGAAAGTCAGATAATTACTTATAAAATCTCTCTATTATATTTCAAACAAAATATTGAACAGAACTTTTGTTTCTCCTTTCGACTTCTTAATTTTAATTTTTCTTACTTTTTTTCTTTCCAAGAAATTTTTGTGTGAATTTATACCCTCGCTTCGATCAGTTAGAGACTCAAGTCGCTACTAGAGGCGTAGTCAGCGTTTAAAATCAAATAAGAAATGGTTTTTCTATTCAGTTTGGGCAGTTTTTTTTTAATACGATAGAAGTCCTGAAAGGAATTCCAGTTATTATTGCTCGCATTTCAAAGCTTTAAAGATAAGAACTTATGATTTTTATTTACATGGATTGTTGTTTTGTTTTATAGTATGTACCTTGGTCCACGCTTCGTAGGAACGAATGGTGTTTACAGAAACTTAAAAAGCTTGAAGAATATATAACTATTAATGTTACTACATAGAACCTTACAAACAGATTTTCCGACACAAGTTTGAAAGGAAACAAATAGCCATCGCTACCTACTGAACACAGCGCCATCTGCAAACAAGAGTCGAAGGAACATAGCTTGTATAAAGATTTTAGAAAAGTACAGCTCTTCTTTTCCCTTTTTCCAAAAGTGTTGCGAAAGATTGTTCAACCATCATTCCATTTTAAAGGGGAGGGAAGGGGGAGGGAGAGAATTATGTTAAATTCTGAGAAGTATGCCATATTATTTTTCCGGCACTGGTATGACACACAAGACTATATAAGTCGTGATTGACCTTGACATGATTATAATATACACATTTCTGTGATCCAAAATAAATATACATATTTTATAAAGGGGTTCGTTCCAGAGAGAATAACAAGTAACATGTTTCTTGAGAGAGTAGTTTTGCATTTAATATATATTTAGAAGAAAAACACAAATGGAAGAAAAAAACACAATAAAGTGCTGTACTTCCACTTAAAAATTGCAATTAAATTTTATCATGAGTTAATTCTTTTCTAATGTTGGAAAAGCGATTGAAATAGTCCGGGCTGTTGAAGCGAGTCGGGAACAAATCCGATATATGAAGTACGATACAGCAATAATGAACTTCGTGAAGGAGAATCAGAACAAGTCTAAAACCCAGTGCAACTGCAAAAAGTGTGGACGAAAACACAAGCCTCTAGAGTGTCCAGCGTTCGGAAAAATTTGTGCCAAGTGCAAGAAGAAAAACCATTTTGCTGCTAAATGTTTCGAGAGTACAAAGAACATTTATGAAATGAACTGGTTTATATTGATTCTGTGAATGAAAATGAAACTAAATGTGCAATGAAAAATAGTACAGACTCTAATTTTAAGAATGTAGAAATGGTATTTGTTCGAGCATGCGCAGTGGACGCCGCGCGGCGGTGATTAAGTGTATTAAGCGAAACGCGAATTAAGAGTTTTCAGAGTGTGTGTGGGAGATCAGACGAGCGAGAGCGCGGAATTACGGTGCCCATCGCAAGCGTTCCGACATACTCCCTGAGCAACTGAGTGTGAAAATAAAAGAGTTGTGTCAACATCCTCGTCTGGTTTCCTGAGGGGAAAACACATAGGGACCATTTCCCCAACATGGTCCGTCCAGCCGAGCCGGAGAAGTGAGCTATTCAAGGTGACGTGAGTAGTGGTCTTTTTTGTGTTTTTATTATTATAAATTGAGGACTAAATTAATTTTAGAAAAATGTTTAAGAACTGCCGTAAGAAGATCTTCGGATCGTAGCTCTTGAACTTGGTGAGACTGTTGCTGAAAAAGTAACTATCGTTGAGAGAGTTAACTGAAATTATTAAAGAAAATAAATATTTTAAAGAGGATGGTGAATTTGTTAAAGAATTAATTCAATATACGATCGAGGACCGTAAGAAAGCGGAGGAAGACCGTAAGAGAGCAGAGGAAGACCGTAAGCGAGTAGAGGAAGACCGTAAAAAAGAAGCGGAAAATAGGTTACGAGAAAAGGAACTTGAGCTTGAACTAGCACGTTTAAATGTTAGATTTAATTCAGATAACGAGAGAACAGGTGAGGGTTGTAACACGCTGGATGCGTTGGTGAAAAGTGTTCGAATCCTAACGGTGAAGGTGCCTAATAGACCTGAAGGTTGGGCATTTTTTTTCGCTTCGTTAGAAAGAGCCTTTGTATCAAAAAATGTGCCCGAGAAATTCAAGTCGGAGATTTTATTAAATTTGTTGGGAGAAAAAGCTTCAAATGTGTTAACATATGTTAAAGATGACGAGCTTAACAATTATGAACAACTAAAATCAATAATACTAAGAGAATATGAGCCAAGTGCAAATCAATTTCTTGAACAATTTAAAAAAGCTACGCGTCATCCAAATGAAACATATATTCAATATATTTCTCGCTTAATTACAAATTGGCAGTATTACTTAAATTTAAGGAAGGTCTCTGATTTTGACAACTTAAACGATCTTATTGTGTCCGACAAAATTTTCAGTTCGCTTGAAAAAGAGGTAGCGTCACACATTTCCGTTCGAGCAGGAAATGATGGGTTTCGCCCACTAGAGCTTGCCAAAGAGATAGACTTGTATAATACTTCTCGGGGAAAGAGCTTAAAACCTTTGCCGAATGTCCTTGCTAGAAATAATCCAGTGAAAAACGCGTCAAGAGTATTTTTGAGTGAGATTAAAGATTCTAAATGTGTTTGTTGCGCTGAATCGCATCCATTATATAAGTGTGCAGTGTATTTAAAACTTCCCATAAATAAGAGAATTGATCTGATTAAAATTAATAACCTTTGCTTTAATTGCCTTTCTACATCTCATAGAGCGAAAGACTGTAAATCGAGATTTGTTTGCTCTGAGTGTCAAAAGAGACATCATAAAACGATACATTATACAGCCCAAAACCAGGAAGTAACGAATTCCACCTTTGAACCTCTTAACACATCAGCGGCAGTCTTCGAGTCGCGAGTAGAAATGCATAACTTATTAACCGCAACGAGTATAAACAGAAAAAAATGTGTTTTGCTAAGCTCAGCAATTTGTTATATAAAATGTGAAAATGGTTTATTCCCAGTCAAAGCAATTTTAGACAGCGGATCTACATCTAACTTTTTAACGAGGAGCTTATGCGATTTAATTGGATTGAAAAAATACAAGACTAATGTTTCGGTTTCGGGACTAAACAAAACAGTAATTCCAATAGACTCGCGAGTTTCAGTATCTATTAGCAATAAAGAAGGGAGTTACATGAAAACATTAGACTTTTTTTTGGTACCAGCAATAACGGAAGATCTTGTTCCAACAACGAAAATCGATTTTAATCTGAATAATATTCCCAATCTTAAATTAGCTGACAAAAATTTCAATATTCCAGAGCGCGTGCAAATGCTATTAGGTGCAGAAGTATTTTATGAATTAATGTTACCCGGACAGTTCAAGACGGAGGGTTCAAATGTTATTTTTCAAAACACTGTTTTCGGATTTGTCGTTTCCGGTTCTACTTCTTCAGACGCGAAGGGAAAAGAACATTGTGGGTTTATTCAGGCTGCAGATAATCTAGAGCATTCAATTAGGAAGTTATGGGAAATCGAAAATGTAGAAATCGATTATGTTAAAACCAGTGAATTAGATATTTGTGAAAACCATTTTAAAAACACTCATTCGAGAGATGACCAGGGGAGATAGATATACGGTGGCGATGCCATTAAAAGAAGATCCTTCATGTCTTGGTGAATCGAGACAAACCGCGATTCAGAGATTAAACTCCTTGTGGAAACGACTAAGTAGAGATAAAGAATATTTGTCCAAATCTTATAATTTGAATTTTTACAGGAATATAAGGATTTGGGCCACATGAAGAAAATCAAGGCGGATGGATCTGGAGTTTCATTTTACATGCCACACCATGGTGTTTATCGCCCCGAAAAAGCTACAACTAAACTGAGAACTGGTTTTAATGCATCAAGTCCTTCAATGAGTGAGAAATCTCTAAATTCAATTCAATTTAATGGCGGACTGGTCCAAGAAGACCTCTTTTTCATTATGGTTCGCTTCCGAAAGCACAAGTATGCCTTTACTACGGATATAGAGAAAATGTTTCGCAAGATAAACATACATCCGGAGCAAACGTGTTTGCAAAGAATTCTGTGGAAGAAGGGCATAGGAAAGCCAATAAAAACGTACGAGTTAACTACAGTAACCTACGGCACAGTTAGCGCACCTTATCTAGCCATGGGAACTTTGAAACAGTTAGAGATGGATGAAGCTAATAATTTTCCTTTAGAAGCTCCTGTGGTGCTGAGTGAATGCTACATGGATGACATACTATCGGGATCCGAGAGTATAGAAGAGGTAATCGAGTTGCAGCATCAATTAATAGAAATGTTTAAGACCGCAGGGATGCATCTTCATAAGTGGTGTGGAAATTTACCCGAGACAACTTCCAATCTACAGGAGTATGCTTTCTTGGAATCTCATGAGACTAAAGCGCTAGGAATAATTTGGAATCCTAAGTTAGACTGTTTTCTTTTCAGAATAGAGCAACAAAGGCCAACTTCATGCACCAAAAGAATGGTTTTGTCTACTATTGCAAGAATCTTTGACCCTTTGGGTCTCCTCGGACCGATCATAACTTGGGCAAAGATATTTATGCAAAGATTGTGGTTGCTGGAATTGGGATGGAGTGATGAACTTCCTTTTAAAGAAGAAAAGGAGTGGCGTCGATTTATCGACTCTTTGGAAGCCGTGAATAACATTGCTATTGACAGGTGTATTGTGATTCATAGAGCGGAGAGCATTGAGTTACAGGCATTTAGCGACGCATCGGAAAAGACGTATGGTTCATCCATTTATCTCAAGTCTATATCTGCCCTTGGAGAAGTCAAAGTGTGTCTCGTAACGAGTAAAAGCCGAGTGTCGCCTCTGAAGCAGATTTCCATTCCAAGACTTGAACTGTGTGGGGCAGTTCTTGCCGCTAAATTGATGAAGAAGGTGAAGGAGGCACTGAATCTTCAGTTACAGCTGTGCATTTTTGGTCGGATTCGACTATTGTGATTTCATGGATATATCGAGAATCAAGAGAATTGAAGACGTTCGTGGCTAATCGAGTGTCTAAGATTCATCAACTAAGTTCCTGTGACCAGTGGCATCACATTGCATCAGAACAGAATCCTGCAGATGTGTTATCTAGAGGATTACTTCCTGAGGAGCTTCGTGACGACTCTCTATGGTAGCATGGTCCTGAGCTTCTTCTACAGAGTGCTTATTCAACCACTGTCATTTCGGAACCAACCCAGAGAGATGACTTTGACTGCGAACTAAGGGTGTCTGAGAGAACTCTGGAGACTTCAGTGCCATCATGTGCTTCATTCAGTGCTTTTCAACCATCTTATGGACCTTTCTAATAATTATTTTAAAATAATACATATTGTTTCTTATATTTATAGATTTTTACACAATTGCAGATCCAAGGTGAAAAAGAGGGGACCTTTAACTACAAGTGAGGTAAATGATGCAGAAACCTGGCTTATTAAACAGGACCAGAGTAGCATTAACTTAAGTGACCCGTCAGGTAATCTTAAATCTTTGAACATATTCTAGGATGATAAAGGAACCCTGAGAGTTGGTGGAAGGCTGGAAAAAGCTTCCATGCCCATATACTGGCTAGCTTATTCAAAAAATATGCATCCAGCTATACTGGCTAAAAAACAACAAACTGTTGCAACAGCAATTATAAAGGTACTGGGACATTGCAAATGTTTGGATTTCCAAAAGAGGACTCCCTTCGATAAAAATGGATGCAATCCATTTTAAGAAAAGATTTTGCTCCATCAGAGTATTCGAAGTTAAGTTATTGTAATAATATCTTAATTTTAAAAGTCTACTAAAATAACTTTTATAGGTTGTTCTATAAGACCTTTGAAAATGTACTCATTTATTTTTCTTTGTAAGTTTCTTAAATAAACATTGGCAATTCATTTTTATTTATCTAAAATGATAAAGGTGTTTTGTTTATGAAATAAATATTTTGTAGCCCTAATAAAATTTATGTTTTTAAAAATGAGCCCAAGCAAGCATTGTCAATGAGACAAAAACTATCTAGTGTTTTGTTATTGCAAATTATATATTTATTATATTTTGATATTTGTGTCATTTACCAAATAAAGGGTGTTTTTTTTAGAGGTATAGAATTGCAATAAAACAACGATGAATAAAACAAGAGAATTGCAATAAAACAACGATGTATTATTCGATTGACATGAATTTTTTTTTATTCGAAAGATAATCTTGTGGCATTACAGTTTAAATATGATTTCTGGCATATGACTGCCACGGCTAGCTCGGATGTAGTCCAATCTGGACGTCCAATTTTCGATGACTTTTTCCAACATTTGTGGCCGTATATCGGCAATAACACGACGAATGTTGTCTTCCAAATGATCAACCGTTTGTGACTTATCCGCATAGACCAATGACTTTACATAGCCCCACAAAAAATAGTCCAGTGGTGTTAAATCACAAGATCTTGGAGGCCAATTCACAGGTCCAAAACGTGAAATTAGGCGGTCACCAAACGTATCTTTCAATAAATCGATTGTGGCACGAGCTGTGTGACATGTTGCGCCGTCTTGTTGGAACCACAGCTCCTGGACATGATGATTGTTCAATTCAGGACTGAAAAAGTTAGTAATCATGGCTCCATACTGATCACCATTGACTGTAACGTTGTGCCCTTCATCGTTTTTGAAAAGTACGGACCAATGATTCCACCAGCCCATAAAGCGCACCAAACAGTCAGTTTTTCTGGATGTAACGGTGTTTCGACATGCACTTGTGGATTAGCTTCACTTCAAATGCGGCAGTTTTGTTTGTTGACGTAGCCATTTAACCAGAAGTGCGCTTCATCGCTAAACAAAATTCGCTTATGAAAATCGCGCGACCATTATTTTCGAAATAAAATTGCACAATTTGAAAGCGTTGCTCAGGCGTGAGTCTATTCATGATGAATTGACAAACCAAACTGAGAATAAATCACTTGACAGCTGTTTAATCGGTCGCCATCTTGGAAAGTAATGCCAACTTAAACTTCTATACCTGAAAAAAAAACACTCTGTACCTTTTCACAGAATCAACGAAAGTACCTTAAGTATATATATTAATTGTGTTTACAAAGACCGCTCATTATGATATAGAGCTCGTAGTCAATGTAAATATGGATATAAGCAACCATTTATTGATTATTTTGTATATTAATATGATGTGAAATACAAAACACATTCACAATAACCACAAAAAAAACTAGCTGTTTTCTGAAATAATAGGATGACTTTAACAGTAAGAAAAAAAATAAAGCTGTAAAAGTAAACTGAAAACAGATAAAACATGACTCAGCATTAACCTCACAATTCGTTAACTTCATAGTGTTAACCTGACGTACGATTGCTACGACAGTAAATGTTGGAGAAGACACCACATTTAAAGCCGTATCACACGTACAATTTCTAGCAATTTTTCCTCAGTTGCCACAGCAATGGCTTTCGAACAATCTCTTGCTAGTGAGCTCAAGTCATTTATTAATCTTACTAATCACTAAATGAATAGCGATTTTTACAATATGTACCACTAATTTAAATAATTGTAAATATTGATGACGCTGGATGTCACTGGGAAGTGGAACGCGGGGAGTTCCTCCATCCCATATCGAGATTGTTGCTGAGTCCTTGTGTGGGTGGGCCTGCCTGAGAGAGTGTGTCCTTATTGGTGGTTCGAACGTGGCAAGTAGGCGTGGTTTTGAGATCGAGGATTTTCTTCAATACGGTTTCGGCGGGAATGTCCAAAAGTTGTCTATAGGGCTTTACTGTGGTTGGTCAATGGCACTGCGAGAGTAGGCACTCAATTGGCTGCAGTGAAGCATTGGAACAAATCAGAGGGGAGGTCTAGAGAACTAGCCTGTGTGGGGTTGCAATTGAGTAAGATTAAATAAAAATAAGAAAAATTTAAAAAATTAAGAATTTAGCAAGGGTAGTGGTCACTCGCCACCCGGCAAGTGACTAAATTAATTGTTAGGGGGGATTGTAGGAGTCTAGGAGGATTCTCCTAGGTCTCTTGAGATCTGGCATTGGAATATAATTATTGAGCAATTTTACGTTTTCGTTATCAATATTGGGTAAGTTATTAAAGAGTGAAATAGCCAGTTTTTGTATATAGCTTTTAAAAGGAAGAATTTTAGTATCTTCATAAATTTTAGAATTTCTGGTGTATCTATCTGCTCTAACTATATTTCTGATAATCGAGTTCTGAGCAACCTCGAGTGTTTTAATATTAGAATCTGCTGCGTAACCCCACACAGGTGAACCGTAAGTCAGAATTGGACGCAGAACGGCAGTGTAGAGAAGTAACTTATTGTACATATTCAATACTGAATTCCGGCTAATTAGGGGGAAAAAGGCTCTTTGAGCTTTCCGGAATTTATCTCGCGTTTGAATTATATGTTGTTTCCATGTGAGTTTATTTTATCTAGAGTCAGTCCTAAGTATTTTGTGTTTGAGACCATTGCAGTTGTGCGGAGTATAGAGTAGGAGGTGTTGGTTTTGTTTTCCTTTTGGTGAAGAGTACTGCTATTGTTTTATCAATATTAATTTTTATTCTCCAAGTGTCGAAAAAAGTTTCTAATAGTTTTAGGTGATTATTGAGTGCTAGTGCGATCGTTTTATTATTTTTATATGTTGCAAGGGTGACAGTGTCATCAGCATAAATATTAGTGGAGGTTTGAGGGTGAGTAGGTATATCGTTAATGAAGATATTGAATAATAGTGGCCCTAGCAGGCTTCCTTGAGGGACTCCATAATTAATTTTAAAAGAATTTGAAAGTGTGTCATTAACACGAACTTGGAAGGACCTGTTAACGAGGTAGGAATTAATCAAATGAATTAGAGCAGGAGGGAAGTTGTTAGTGATTAGTTTATAGATGAGTCCACTAACCCAGACTCTGTCAAAAGCCTTCTGAATGTCGAGAAAGACAGCTGCTCCAGTGGACCTGCCTCTCTGAAATCCAGGGGTGATTTTTTCAGTAAGTCCGAGTAGTGGGTGGTATGTGGATAGATTCCTGGTGAAGCCGTATTGATTAGGATTTATGAAGTTATTTTCATTAGTAAAGGTTTTAAGTCTATTGAGAATAACATATTCAGTAATTTTACTTAAGATACTTAGTAAGGAAATCGGACGATAGTTTTCTGGGTTATGGGCATTTTTGTTAGGTTTTTTAATGGGGAATACAACTGCATTTTTCCAATTGTTTGGAAAATGTCTAAGAATCAAGATTTTATTAATAAGATAGGTGAGAATTAAGATAATTTTGAGAGGAAAATTTTTAATCATTTTGTTAGTGATAAGATCGGAACCGGGGGCTTTGTTATTTTTAAGAGTTTTAATATAATTTAAAATTTCATCGGGATCAGTAGGCGAGATAGGAATCGAAGGATGGTTATCAAAGAATTTTTCTAAAGTGTTAGTGATTTCCTTGTCAATAGGATGATTGCTATCACCAGGTCTCTTATTTTCAGAGAAATTATTTTTGAGAGTTATTGCAAGAATATTGGCCTTCTGTTCGTCACTGTTAGCAACGCCAGAAGAGCTAGAGAGGGAAGGAATGTTAGATCTTTTTTTACGGAGAAACTTTTGACACTGCCATAAGCTATTATCGCGTGTGTTAAGAGATTCTAATTTATTATTCCAATTTTGTTGTGAGATCTTTTTAAGTTCTTTCTTAAGTTTTTATTGTAATCTGTAGTAGTTTTGTTTGTGTGCGGGATTTAAAGTGTTATTGAATTGTTTCTTAGCTCTATTTTTGTCGCGAATGAGATTTCGAATGTAGTTAGGAGTGAAGGCGTGTTTGGTGTTTGCTATTGGTTTAGAAGCGAACTGGTGGGTGGAGCGAACGGCTGCGGTGAAAAGTTCAATCTTTTCTTCGAGCACAGTGGGATTTTTAATACCTTGAACATTTTTTAATCAACAGAAATTCAACTTATATCATCCTCAACTTATTTCTCATTTCATTTGGGAGTTCCTAAGGAGACGCCGAGCAGTTCAGACGTTCGAGTCTGAGCTCCCTATTTTTATGATCACTACTTAGTCAGAGAGAGCACGTAAAGTCCTTTGTAGCTTTTTTCAGGGCTTTTATATCAAGGGGGTTGCCTCTAACGATACGATAGTTTTGACAATCCGTTTTTAAGGGAAATGACCGACCATGCGAACGGGAATTCCTCCCGTGACACTGATGCTGTCACACGCCCGGAGAAGATAGACTCTCTCCCGCCAAACGTGCACTGCGCACGCATACGAACTTTACAAAAACTAATAAGATATGCTGAAACACGCATCCGCTACCAGCAAGAACTGATAGACATCGAGACTTTCGACCAGAGAGATACCGATGCTGCGCAACTACAATCATATATCCATGCCAAAGGGGCAACGGAGCTTGACTACAACATGAAATTGGGTGAGTTGAAGCTTCTCTTTCCTTGCCCAGTCAAAAACTGCAATCATAACACCACAAACGGGCTTAATGCTACCCGTCTTAGGAAAAGAGCGGCAGAATCCTGCATTCGTCCCGCTACTTTTAACCCCAATACTAAGGAGACTAACTCCAACTCAAAAAAGCCTAAAACTAATGATAAAAATACCAGCAATAATACCACAGAGGTAATCAATCGAAAAGAGCTGCCCGAAAATACCATTCCGGTAAATAACCCCTTCTCGGTCCTCACAATCGACGACAACGATATGGAAGTCGCCGGCTCAGTTGAAAACAGAGACATCGCCCAACCCAAAGTAAAGCCCATTATGCTTAAATTCAAAAGAATTTTAATCTAATCCTGCAACACCTAAACCGCAAATACCCGGATTCAATAAACAAGCTTACCGGCGAATACATTAAAATCACCGCCGCTAATATTGATCAGCACGGTGAAATCACCAACGAACTAAAAGAGAAAGGAGAGGAGTTCTATGCAGTTCCCAACCCCGGAGATAGACCACTAAAAATGGTCCTGAAAGGCCTCCCCTCAAACACTGATATCGATGATATCAAGTACGACCTGGCAAACCAAGGTCTGCCCGTTATGAAAGTTGCGCAGCTGACGCAACGTAAATCAAAATTCCCCCTTCCCCTCTTCCTCGTCGAAGTTAGGAAAAACGTTCCGGACAGTCGGGACATACGCGATATTAGCACTTGCTGCTATATGTCCATTATTCGTTCCGCAGAAGACCAGGCCCATCGCAGTGCTACAACTGCAACTACTTCCATCATAGCTCGCTTAATTGCTCTATTAAAACCAGATGTCTGAAGTGCGGCCAGGAACATCGGACAAGCGACTGTCCGATCACAGAAAAAATTGAAAACCCTCAATGCATAAATTGCAACGCCACAGGTCATATGGCAAACTGGAGCCAATGCCCAAAATTCCACAAAACCAAGCCCAAAAAGGGTGACGCTCAAAACGATAGAAATAAAAATAACATCAACGAAAATAGGCCCACCTTTAACTCAAATAAAACCACCCCAACCATCAGCTACGCAAATGCTGCCAAAAGTGAACAACAGATGGCAGCACGGAAACCTGTTTCTGAGCCGGCGACGAACTCCTCTGAGTCCAACACCGAGCCTAACATTCAAAACTCCGCCCCTTGCTCGGATATCTTCCTAGCAATCCGCGAGTTCCGAAACTTCTTCGGAAAACACCCCGAACTTATAACCATTGGGAAAGCCCTGAGAAACGCCTCTTCTGAGGAAGAAAAAATGGATATCTTTTACGAGGCAATGGCCTCAACCTCTAACAACCAATTATGAACTTAGGCCGCTTTGGACTCAGAATCGCCTCCTGGAACGCCAACGGCGTTTCATCCCGTAAACTAGAATTAATTAACTTTATAAATAAGCACTCCCTTGATTTAATCCTCATACAAGAAACACATCTGAGACCAGGTGTAAATTTTAAAATCCCTAACTTTACAACTTACAGAAACGACAGATCCCAACCACATACTCATGCATCCGGTGGTACTGCTATCCTAGTCAAATCCTCTCTCAAACACCATCTCATTCCAACACCGCAGCTCGGAGTGGTGGAAGCAACCTCGGTTGTTCTTACACCCCCGAACGACGACCCACTACTTTTAGCCTCAATTTACATTCCACCAACCACCAACCCAGCCACAGCTATCAGCGACCTGGAAGTGATTTTTTCCCTAGGACACTCTTCCATCCTGTGCGGAGACTACAATGCCCACCACACAGACTGGGGCTGTATTTCTAATAATCAAAGAGGCCTTCTCTTAAGAAATTTCACAGACGACACGGACACTGATATACTAGCCCCGCCTACACCAACACGTTTTGGCTATAACTCCGCCTCCACAATAGACTTCGCTCTGACGAGACATTTCCACTGGAGAACCAGTATAAATTCCGTCTCAGAGCTCAGCTCCGATCATAACCCCATCATCCTAAACTTCAAAACTTCTATTAAATTTGATTTCCCAACCCGTACAGTCACTACGGACTGGAACCTTTTTAGACACACCCTCAAAACTAATACATCATTCCAACCAATCACAGCACACTCGAGAGAGGAAATCGAGAAGCTTACCGCCGACATCACCTCCAACATATTACACGCATACGATCTCTCATCCAAACCTATCCAAAACAAAAACAAAACATATATCGACAGTGATCTTAAATCACTCTTCAAACAAAGAAATCGAGCCAGGAAAACCTGGCAATTCACGAGAGATCCCAACGACAAAACCATCCTAAACAGACTTCAAAATAAAATACACAGGAAAGTAAACGCTCTAACACAAAAACAATGGGAGGACAAACTCACTTCTCTAGATCCCGAGGACGGTTCCCTTAGGAACATGGCCAAAGGATTTAGAAAGAAGAGATCCCCCATCTCGGCCCTGACAGGCCCCACCGGAATTGCTTACACAGACACTCAAAAAGCCGAGACGCTAGCAAATGCGCTAGAAAATCAATTTCAACTCAACAATATTCAAAATCCTGATACAGACAATCAACACATGAGGCTTGTTGATAGGTTCTTTATCAACGACAATAACTTTGACGACATCCCCATTAGCACTAAACCCTCTGAACTTCTACAATATATTAAAAAATTAAAAATTAAAAAAGCCCCTGGCAGAGAGACAAAAATAACTAACAAAATGGTTCTAAACTTTCCCATATCTGTCATCTTTCAACTCACTAACCTCATTAACAAGATCCTGCACTCTGGTCACTTCCCACAAGCATGGAAAACAGCCACAGTCATACCGATCCTCAAACCCGGTAAAGACCCCACGTTGGCGACATCCCATCGCCCTATATCACTCCTACCTGTCCTCAGCAAACTCGCTGAGAGAATAATCCTAAACAGGCTCAATGACCACCTACAGCAAAACGACATCCTCATACCCCAACAGCACGGTTTCCGTGCCAATCTTTCCACATCGCACCAACTTCTGCGTATGGTTGAATATGTCAAAACCGGATTTGCGGAAAACAAGTCAACTGGGGCTGTTTTCCTCGATATACAGAAAGCTTTCGACAGAGTCTGGCACTATGGCCTACTCTATAAACTCATCCGTACTAACACCCCCCTACTTAATTAAAATTATCAAATCCTTCCTAGAAAATAGGAACTTCTCGGTCCTTGTCAACCACTCATACTCCCCTCTCAAAAACATTTCTGCCGGCGTGCCACAAGGCGCGTTACTCTCTCCAACTCTATTTAACATCTACGTCAATGATATCCCTAGAACAAGCTTCTCGACTATCTGCCTTTACGCGGACGACACAGCAATTCTGGTGCAAAACGCAAACCTACAAATACTAGCACATCAACTACACAAACACTTGGCGAGACTGGAACACTGGCTCTCCACCTGGAAAATCGCACTGAATGTCGAAAAAACGGAGGCAGTCTTCTTTTCGCAACATTAAGAAAAACCACCTAACATATACATCCAAAACAAACACATCCCCTGGTCTCAAAGCACCAAATACCTGGGTGTTACCCTTGATAAAAGACTCACTTTCCGACAACACCTTATACAACTTAGAAAAAATTTCAGAATTTCCGTGGCTAAAATCTACCCCCTAATTTCCCGGAATTCCTTTTTATCTCTCAGAAACAAATTGCTTATTTATATGCAAATTTTAAGACCCACCCTGATTTACGCCTGCCCAATCTGGGGTCATGCAGCCCACTCAAATATAAATCAAATTGAAATCGCCCAAAACTTAATCCTACGAACCATCACCAAAGCAGACTGGTACATACGAAATGCGGACATCAGATCTGCTCTAAATATTAAAACTCTAAAAGAAGTAATCAAGAAAATAGCAACCAAATTCTTCAACAATATAGACGCCCATGACAATAGAACAATTCTCCGTATAGAAAAATACCCAATTAATCCCCTCTTTAATCGCCCAAGAAATATTCTTGCAAATTCATAACTTCAAAAAAAAAAAAAAAACTTTCAATCATTTCTATAGTATGATTGCAAACCGCTGCTCGCAGTTTTTCGTCGAACTTTCGTGACCTTCCAACCACGATGATGTGAGATAGGGTTTCTTCCTGAGCGTGAATACGTCTTTTAATGCAGTTCTGTAGGTGCTCTCCAGAGTGTCTAGAGTCATTGATGATCGCACTTTTCGCCATTGCGGTGAAGAGCTGGAAGTTACTCGATCTGAGGTCCCTTTAAAAACAATAGAAATCTTATGCACAACTCGTTAGAGTAAACTTTATGGTTTGTGGACTGATGGATTTAGTTTCGCCTGCTTTGACTTGAACATGCCAGCTGTTAATCAGCGATTTTCTGTATCACTCGGAAAAAAAGGCTCTAAATAGGAATCCGAAAATTAGGCTTGAGTAGTTAGAAATTTATTTATCTCATGGGGGGATAAAAAGGCAATAATTCGTAGAATAAAAGCACAAGACACACGGTCGTATTCTGAATCACGAGCTATCCCACTTGGTAAAGTGAACTTCAAATCAGGCGGGATTTCTATACCTACTATATGTGACGTCACAAGCCTCTCTCATTTCAGTAGCCAGGCCTTGTACCTAGGAGGTGTTGGCTATCCCCGAATCGGAGGTAACCCGCGGATTTGTAAACAAATATGGATGACCACTTCGATTTTTTTTGCTTGAGGATTTAGAAACATTGGAAAGTATTGAAAGAAGGCCAGTTTTCATTTGATTCAGCTAAAAATTACGTTGGATGTTATGATTTAATGTTATACAATGAGAATTCAAAACTCGTATTTTAAAGTTTCAATTTACATTTTGATTGTATACAAGTGTTTATTTCCTAATCTACTTTTCTTTTTGATTTAAAATTTTCCAACAACCTTTTTGTAGGTTAAAATAGAATGTTTATGTATATAATCACACATTAATTTAAATAATTTCTAATGTCTAATAATTATTCTTAATTCATGAATTCTATAAAATCTTAGAATGAAAAATCCACTTTTTTTGTGAAGAACAAATTTGTTAATTGAATCTTAGGCCCCGTTAAGTCACATTTATCTAAAATAGAATATGTTACTGAATCTTTTCCAATTCCATCTAACAAAAATAATTATACTATTGGTATTAATCTGATTTTATTTGTCACAAAACACTATGTATACACACACATTTATCGATGTTTTACAATATAGGAAACAGAAAACAAATTTTACATGTACAAAATATTTACAATTTTTTAGAAAAGAATATTTTGGTTGCAGAAAAAATTCAAAACTAACTACTCTTAATGACATTTTTTAACATTTCACTTTACAAAAAAATCCTATTTAATTAGTTATTATAGTAACTAAATTAAAAAATAAAAATAATAAATATAATTTTTTTAAAAAATTTGAAATTATATATATATATATATATTCTAAAAATTTGTGAACGTGTTTTATACATTTTGAAAATAGGTATAATAAATTTCAGTGAAGTTAAAATTCATTATAAAATATGACATCTTCATACTTTTAAAAATCAAGCAAACAATAGAATAAATTTCAGTTATAATAAATAGTGATAAAATGAAATCGTGACTATTAATGACAATAAAGCTCATTTTCTTCAAAAAAAAAAAAAACTAGTGATTTTTCCACAAGAAAGCATGAGAAATAAAGAAGTCAGATGTTTCTTCAATTAGTTTTTGCTGCAATAAATGATAGAATTTAGAAAAATTACATAAATTCTACTATTTAGTATAATTTAAAATGCATACATTAGTATTGTTATTTTAATATTAAATTAATTATGCCCCTACAGTTTTTAATACATTAATTTTTTACTACACTACAAATTATTTCACTAAAATAAATCTTATTCATCGAAAAGAAATTTTGTATAAGCTATTGCCTACTTTTACTAAATAACTTTACTTTTCTGTCAGTTCTTCATTATACATAAATTTTTATACTATAAAGGGGATTATGCACAGTTTATAATTTAATGAGAAATCACAGTACATTTTCAAGTTTGATACACTGTACACATTAAGCAATTATAGTTACTTTAATACAGAAATATATATATAATTTTGAAAGTTAATTCTTTTTTAATCATTTTCTAATTAGGGGTAATAATTTACATCTTCTTTTATATATGTGCAAAAGATGTGCATGTCATCTTTATTCTTTTTATGAAAAATGCACATACATTTTACACAACATGAGTTATTTTTTACATAATTCTAATCAAATGTTTGTGAGCACAATAGACGAGTGGTCGTGGTCACAAATTCATAGCTTGCGAGTTTGGTGCCTCTGAAAACCTGAAATCTGTCATCGTTAAAATTCCTCAGGTTGATGTGCTGTGGCAATTTAGAATGAGTTACTAATTCAGGTGTGTTGTCCTTGATATTTGACTGAGATTCAAATGATGAGGTCCATTGCAAATAGACCTCACGTTGCTTTAAGATGCCCCATTAATTATAAATCAAATCAAACCAACTGAATTTATAACTCTTTTTAAGGCCATGTTATTTGCATTCCTGGATCACAGAAAAATTAACTTATATATTTTAAAAGTGCATTTTTTTTAAAAGGAAGTTTTTCTACTCAACATTTCATAATGTGATTCATGTTAAGAGTTCTTTTATGTAATAAAACACAAATCACTATCAGAAAAATCTATATTCAGCATAATACGGAAAATTTAAATTAAAAGCTAAATAAAAACAAAAGATCCATGTGCACTTACCCCGAGTTCCTGATGATACAGCAGTATCATAATCGTCGTTGCTCGTATCTACACGGCAATGAGGGCACCCATAGCGGCCAGCAGTTCATCTAACGATGTGGTCAGTAACTTTTTGATTCCTCCACCAGTTTTGAAAGTTTAAACATTTTAAAGCTCCTTCTTTTTGTGATTCCTTCTGCATATTTATAATTTTTTTTTTTTTTTTTTTTTTTGCAGCTGTTGTCGACTTCGTTTCGAAAGGCTGACTGCATTGAAATCAGTAGTCAAGCAATCCCGTGCTTTTCCTTTTTTCTTATTGTAAACCGCGCTGGTTACCTTGTAATGAACAACATCTCCTTGTATTTTTCAATGAGATTCCACCGGAGAAAAGTTATTTTTATTTGGAACGAGCTGGTATACCCGTTCTTCGCACGGGTGAACTGAAAAATTAAACAACACAGATTGAAGGAAAAAGAAGTTTTTAATGAGTTAAGTTTACGTGTATTTCAAATTAAACAAAAAAAGCTTTTTGCATATCTCAGCTAAACAAAAAAAGAAAAAAAACCCACCTTTGTTAAATTTTAAGTATGTAGATATAATAGCTGATAAAAATGATTTTTTTTTGTTTATAATTCCCCGTAACACTCTTGAGGGTCGATTTTTGAAAATACCTTCCTAAGCTGATCTCTGCTCAACAAAAGTAACACATTGTTAAAAGTTTTGTGTAATGAATGCTTAAAATAGTGTAAATAATTTATATCTGAAAGTGTAGTACATTAATATTACTTTCTGTTGTATTCATTTTATGTTAAAATTGTAATATTCGCAAGCAACGCCGTTTCTAAAATTATAATGGCAATTCAATGAAAAACACAGCGAAATGATAGCGATAGAGTCAAGTTGGCAAATGTCTAGCTACTTTCATGGCTCGAGCTTTATTAGAGATTTGTAAGAACCGCCGTGTAGGGGCGCGATGCACGTTAATGCTTTATCTACCGCATTATGATTTACTGCAGTTTTTTTTCATGCAAATTTTTTTGGGGGGGATCACTACATTGAAAATTAAGGGATATACATAAACGAAATACTCCACTTTGGGAAATTTAATCCGTTAGAGATAATAAATTAATTAAAGATATTCCACTGTAAATTTATTTATATACTCCGTTCACTTAAAATAAATAGTCAAATTGTTTTCTAAGGTCTTCATTAATATACAAAAACATAAGACACTTAAATTTTGATATAAACTATTTTTTCGGGACAAAAATAATAATCTTTGCAATCCGCTGAAAACGCCGTCAGCTGAAGACGCATATCTGCTGCAAAACTGTTCGCCTTCCCCGCTAAAATACTCATCATAGAACCCGTGTTGCCATAATCTTGGAAAAGTTGATTTCAAAGAATATTCCAGCTAAGTATTGGTAGAATATTCCTTCTAAGTTGGTGTGGTGTGGTAGTTAGGAGAAGGGGGTGCCAGCGCAGGTGTCGTCCACGTCACTTGACCATGATTCGAAATTGCGTGGTCCGTTGACAAAAACCCTCGTGTAGCTTAACAGTGTGGCGTTAATATTCACTCAATCCAAAAAATACAGTACAGTAGTTATAATTATTTTTATACTTAAAAATGCAATATCTGCCTATTCAATTAAAATTATAGCGTTATAATTAACTACTAACTACAAACAAATTTTAAAAATTTGTCCAAATGATGTAGTGTGAAAGAGAAAGTTTATTTACTTTAAGTACCAGAATCGTTAAAAGCTTTTATTTTGAAAAAAGTTCAATTTCTTACTACCAAATGTGCAAAATAAAATCATAAAAAAAACATTCAAATAGAGATATATAACAACCTCTCACTTCAAAACTTAGTTTTATTCTGAAATAAAAAAAATAGGCATTATGCTGATAACAGGAATTAATTAGAAGCGAGCGCCTTGCGTAGCCAAAACAAAAAGGGTTTCTTCACAAACAAAAGATAGTTATATGCTGTCGTGGGGTTTTTTTGCAGCGCATGCCAGAATTGCTTGCAGATGGCAGAATTTTTTCCTACTTACTTGACAAATATCGTTATATTTTGGACACTTCACACAATATCTTTACAAATTATACCCTATGTTTTATTCTGATGTATAAGCTGTATTACTGTAAAGTTTCATTAAAATTACCATTCAGTTGTTTTTGCGTGAAAGACGGCCAAACATCCTCACAAAATTTCGCATTTAATATATATATCTAGATAGTAGACATGAGAAGAAAAAAAAAAAAGCTGTGGATCGAACGTCTTGTGCCGAGATACAACATGCTACATGTAAACAATATACCAAATGATTATCAGTTTCTAATCACAACGAGTTTAACATCTTGCGAACGCTTAACTCGCGGATCTGGTAATCGTCAGTTCGAGAATAAGAAATGAGAATTACCCGGGAGTTATCGTCGAGCGGGGGTTACCCAATCCACGAGTTTTCTTTTCAATAACTCGCGATTGAGAATACCACCGACACATGTATATGCATCGATTGCGAAACATTAGATGTAAATCAAGAGCAACTGATGTGTAAAGATGTTTTAAAAAAGTCCGTCAACTATTCAAACAGGAAAAACATGTTGCGACGTTTGAGAAAAATAATGGTAGCGTGATATCTATTAAGTATTTTACATATGCCAGGCTATTGACCATCAGGTCATCATCTATTAAGTTAAATGTTTGGTTTATCTACGTCACAGCTATTAATTACTGTACATACATTGAAGTTATTAAAAATATTGTTTAGATCATTAGAGTCCCGAACTGATATTTCTATTCTATCCTCAGAGAAATTTTCAAACCGTCTTCTTTATGCCCTCTCTAGTTTCTCTTGACGGTAGCAGCTGGGCACTTTATCCTCGACTTACATCCGGCTCGAGGGTGAAGCAGGGGCTTCTCTCACGGTGTTAAACGTTGCCGGGGTGTGACCAAAGAGGAGACCTCGCAATATTTTAAGGGTGCACGTGTGCATACAAACGCGGTTATCTTATCCCAAAAAGAAGCCGACTTTCAGCTGTGTGACGGGAAAACGTTACAATGTATTGTTTACCCGTTGCTTTACTCTGATGGTCTAAAAATCGTCACAACTATCGGATAATGTTGATGTTTTGGCAATTCTTGCTCAATGTCTGAGAAACTCATCCAAACTAGAAATGCACTTGATGCTGAAATAATTTACCATTCTTCATTTTCATTTTGCAACAAACACATTCAGTTTTTAATTTGAGCCTTTAAAAATAGGCAAGTTATTTTCTTTAAGATGTAAAACTAGATTATTGCACTACCTGTACAGTATTGCAAAAAAAAAATTGAACGCAGTTTTTAAAAATGAAAAAACATAATTGATTCGAACAGAAATCAGCTACATAAAACATACATTTTTCCAATATAAGTCAGAAGGTAATGTTCATGTTTAAGCATTTCTTTAATTTGACAAAAAATATAATCAGGTTTTGGATATTTTTTATGCCATTCCTTCATATTCTCAACTTATTTCATGATGGAAGAAGAGGGCGAGAGGAGAAACATTATCATCCAGTCGCGTACGGACTCAAACCCTTCCGGTAGACCCCTAGAGTTTTCATTTTTACCATAAATATTACGTATCGGCACATTCATCAACGTGCTTTTTTTTAAATATAGACTCTCCAATAAAAGTAATCTGTGCATGCAGTGGCGGCGCGAGACCTGAACTTAATATGGGCAAGATACATTTCGCGAGGCCTTCTGATGGCATAAGAGGGGAGGGGGGTTATAAAACAAAAAACCAATATTTGTTCCTAAAGAAAAAAAACAACTTTTTACTCATATTTCTTTGGCACATTAAACAATAATGAAAAAGAAAAATTAAAGAAATAGAAATTTTCTACTTTAAGATTTGCTGAAATCCTTAATGATTGGCTCATAATTTATCTTAGATGCAATATCTGCTTCAATAAATAAAACTACCAAAGCTGAAAGTCTTGCCTGACCCACCGTATTTCTTACATAATTTTTTATCAGCTTTGATTTTAAAAAGCGCTTCTCAGCAGAAGCGGTACTTACAGTATTGTTAACAAAATTCGAAAGGCAATATAGATATTTGGGGAAATTTCTTTCAAATCATTCTCTGTGACATTTTGGAGCAGATGTTTCACGTTTGTAATGGTGTTGGATAAATTTAGGATCATATTTTGTAATTCTTCATATAATTCGTAAGGTTGTAAGTCACTGCCTTCACCTACTTGCAGGACTGTGTAACTCTCGACAGTTTTTCAGTATTTGCTCTCTTTCGGAATATTTTTTGACTTTCTTAAATTAAATGGAAAACCAAAATTTTCAAAAAGCTGATTTAAAGACATAAATCTTGAATCCATATTGCTTATCACAGAATCAATCATGGTATTAAAAAAGTCTGTTTCATACTGGCGTTTGACAGACTCTATGGGTTAATCGCCGCCTTCATAATCAAACATTCTTTCCTTAAATATTCTTAAAATCTTTTAGCAAATCATAATTACTTGACTTACGAGAGTCAGACAAGCATTTCCTGAATCCAGTTTGTCGATACTCTTTGATCCAGCTACAAAATATACGCAAATGTTCAATAATAATGAATAAATGGGCTTGTACAGATAATTTGCTTATGGCGTTAATAAATCATACCATACATGAAATGATACGATAAATTCCAAACTGAACATTTCATCTAAAACGGAATCAAAATCACTGAGTTTGTCAGATTGTTTGTTCCGTTTGGTTTTTAAAGTTTTCTATGTGGATCAAAATTAAAAATATTATAAAAAGAAATTTTCTTTTTAAGTTCTTATCCTCATGAATTTAAGGGAATGTTAATTTAAAAAAAGTTCATTCTATTGGTTATATCAACTTTCACAGTAAAAAAAAATTCAATACACCTTTATGGAGTTATTTAATTACAAGATATTACTAATTTTTTACTTCTTATATGGAAACACTCAATTAGATAAATCAGGAAAAGTAACAAAAAAATGCAATTTTTTTTGTGTATATCCAAAAGAATTATGTAATAATTTCAAATCAATCTCAAAAACTGTCTTAAAATATATGTATCATCTTATTAAAATATTGGAAACATACATGCAGAGCATACTAAATATAAATTTATTTACATCCTTCCCTGTACCTGAATAGAATATTATTCAAATCGGAAATAGGCACTAGTAAACTTCCGAATCTCGGACAGTTCCATCAAATTATTTTTTAATGCTATAACTTCCTATGTTGACCAAAGCTCACTTGTCAACAGCAGCCATCTTGAATCTCCGGCGCAATGCATCATGGGACTCCACGTCTTTTCCCCCAAAGAAAGAGCTGGGTACTCAAGTCACCCACCCAATGATAGTACAGTGAGTGTGTTTGTGTTACATTGTCTTTAGAAAAGCAAATTTTTGAGTCTAGTTGTAATTTTTCATTATTCAACGATTACTATTGAACATTAATATTGTTTTAAAAACTAATTTCATATTGCTTTTTAAAAATATTAATGAGTAATTTAAATAAAAAAAAAACCCGCGTACTTTCTTTGGGGTTATGGATGAATTCAGATTGATTTATTTTCTTTTGCAAATCGAAGGCAATTTAAAATGTATTTAATTCAATAGGTCATAATTGAATTTAGTGTCAAACATGTAGTAATCTGCTATCAATGAGATATAATCCATAGTAATAATAATTTTTATTTCAGGTTAGTAGTGTGTCCATTTTTGTATTATTTGAAAAGCAAATTTTCTTTGGTTAGCGGTATGTAATTTGTTTTTCATTATTTAACGATTATTATTTTACATCAACGTTGTTTTGAAAATTAATTCCGCATTGCTTTTTGCAGAAGAATGAATCGTTTTTTGAAAAAGAACCCCGTGTTTTGCTTGGGGCTATGGATGAATTCAGATAGATTTTTCTTTTGCTAATCGAAAAAGCAATTTAAAATATGTTTACTTTAATAGGAAGTAATTGATTTTAGTGTCAAACATGCAATAATCTATAATCAAGAAAATTTAATCCATAGTAATAATTTTATTGGAACTAATTTGATATCGGGGGTAATTGCGCCAAGCGCTGCTTGGCGCGATAAGATCGCATCTAGCAGCGTTTGCTGTAGTCGGAATGAAATCCAATATGGCGGCCTAATGGTAATTTAATGATCTAGATATATATTAAAAATACGAAATTTTGTGAGGATGTTTGGGCGTCTTTCACGCAAAAACCACGGAATGGATTTTAATAAAACTTTACAGTAATTTAGCTTATACATCAGAATAAAACATAGGCTATAATTTATAAAGATATTGTGAGAAGTGTCCAAAATATAACGGTATTTGTCAAGTAGAAAAAAATTCTGCCATCTGCAAGCAATTCTGCGTGCACTGCAAAAAAGCCCACATCAGCATATATCTATCTTTTGTTCGTGAAATA
>BMAU01021037.1:160000-165261 GCA_019973935.1 Trichonephila clavipes | reverse complement strand
CTTACCATATGTTTTCAAGGTATTATCCATTTGTTACCATGGCGTGTTTTTTTACTCCTGCTCTTAGTGTCAGAACAGATGTACAAATAAAAGAATAAATGTCGTCTTTTCACTTTTCTAACTTTAATCTGATTCTGTCTAAAATCACATGTATGACAGAATTAAAAAACCGGCGCAGGATCTTTGTTCGCGATCTTAACGTAAAACTAATCTTTTTATAAATAATTTTAATATAAAAAACTAACGCCAGCGACCGTAATAACTGATATGGAGAATTTGTTGGAACACGACTGTTCCGTATGCCTATATGCTAAAATCGGATTGCCGAATTAAATGGTACGGAAAAAAAGAAGAAAGAGCTAGTAATCCGTGGAAGAACACCGCTCTTAACGCCGAGAAGAAACCGTTTTACCGCTGAATAATATTTCTGTCTTTGCTGAAGAGGCCATGCAGTTTACCGTGAATGGTTTGATTTAATATTAACGTCGCACTGTTCAGCTACACGAGGGCTTTTGGCGACGGACCACGTAATTTTGAACCATGGTCAAGTGACGTGGACGACACCTGACCTGGCACTCCCCTCTCCTAACTACCACACCACACCAAAGGGAGGACGTTTCAGCTCTCGACAGATTTAACGTGCATCGCTGCCCTACACGGCGGGTCTTTAGTGGTACTGGGATCGAACTCGTGAACAGGCAAGCCACGATCCGATACCCATACCACTCGGCTACCGCGCCGCTACCGTGAATGGAAGAAACATTCTAATGGAGAAAGAGATAAAAAAAAGGAAGCGTGAATCCCCTATCTCCGTGATGAAAAACGTCACTCCCTTCCGCCAGAAAAAAATCTTCTTCGCCGGAAAGTCTGCACGGTAATACTGTGAAATAGTGAAGTATCAACATGGAAAGAGAAATAAATAAAATTTTACTAGTGAAATAACGTGACAACAGTATCTGGATTACCGTTCACCAAGGGTTTCTGCCACTGTGAAGTGGAGGTCAGTTAGATTATATATTTCCAATTTTAGTAACATTGAAGTAACTGAGTTTTGCTGAACAGAACTTTGCGAAAAAGATTAATATATGATATGATATGGTATTTAATTTTTATAATATAGTTGGGTTATAAATGAGATATTTTCTTTTTATATTTTAATTGAGAAAACAAAGTATATAGGTTTAGTCATACAAAATTTTGAGAAATTTTAAGGTAACAGAACACTTTCGCAGAAAATTTTTTGAATTAACCTGAATTTTGCCTATAAAATGCATATTTTATGACCTTATGGTCTCTAAAATTAGAAAAATACCAAGAAAGTTTTGTTAGTATACATTTTTAGTGTCAAAGGGGTATTTTATAAAAAAAATAAGCAAAAATAAGACTTTACGCAAAACATGATTACTGAAAATAAATTAAATATATTGACATTTTGTAAATTGAATAATATAGCATACAACCTTATCTAAGGAATAGACTCTTATTTTGGTAATATAACTATTACGTGGGAAGTTATTGTGTTTCGAGCTTCTATACGTTGAAATTTTCTTAAAAGCTATTGTAATTTTTACTTTATTGCTATATAAAAAATTTCTACACAGCACAAACTCTTAAGAAAGGTCTATTCCCTGTATAAGTATTTAAAAAAACATACATATAAAATTTTTATTTCATTCAAGCATAATTTTTTGAGATATTGTGTTTCGCGGTAAGAAAAAATGTGAAAAAACTCATTTTGAGAAAACGACAAAAATAACATTAAACTCATATGATTACAAGAAAAACACTTACTTTCTTATTAAAATACACCAGACTTATAATCCTTTCCCTCTTTTAACTTCTAAAACACTATTTTTTTTTTTTAAGTGCCCTTAAAATTTTTCTGTGTTTCTTTGTTTTGGTGTCTGCGTTATGAATCGATTCACAGATTCTGCATCTATCTAAATATTTATACACTTTTGAAGAAAATTTTTTGAATTAACCTGAATTTTGCCAGTAAATGCATATTTTATGACCTTATGGGTCTCTAAAATTAGAAAAACACAATATACACCCAAGAAAAGTTTTATTAGTGCACATTTTTACTGTCAAAGGGGTATTTTATAAAAAAAATAAGCAAAAATAAGATTTTACGCAAAACATGATAATTGAAAATAAAATAAATATATTGACATTTTGTAAATTGAATAATATAGCATATAACTTTATCTAGGGAATAGACTCTTATTTTGGTAATATGACCATTACGTGGGAATTTATTGTGTGTCGAACTTCTATACGTTGACATTTTCTTAAAAGCTATTGTAATTTTTACTTTATTGCTATATAAAAAAATTTCTACTCAGCACAAACTCTTAAGAAAGGTCTATTCCCTGTATAAGTATTTAAAAACATACATATAAAATTTTTATTTCATTAAAGCATAATTTTTCGAGATATTGTGTTTTGCGCTAATAAAAAAATGTAAAAAAACTCATTTTGAGAAAACGACAAAAATAACATTAAACTATTCTGATTACAAGGTAAGCACTTACTTTCTTATTAAAATGCACCAGATTTATAATTCTCGCCATCTTTGACTTCTAAAACACTAATTTTTTCTTTTTAAGTGCTCTTAAAATTTTCCTCTTTTTCTTTGTTTTGGGGTCTGCATTATGAATTGATTCCCGGATTCTGCATTTATCTAAATGTTTATATCCCCGTAAGGTAAACATCCCAGGGTTTTCTATATTCATTTTGTTAAAAACTTTTTTAGACACCATTTAATCCTTCATTGAAGTGTATAATAGCATTATACGACCCAAATTTAATTGTTTGAGCGAAACAAAAACTTCCTTTGGTACTTTTTGCCAAACTATTCCATTAAAAACACTCGTTAGCATTTTGCGTGCGTTCATGCAGGCACTTAATATCTGTTTGTCATAGTTCTAAATATACTGGTTTAATTTTATTTAAAATATCATTTTATAAACCAGCATATTTTTGTGGAACATTTTGTTCCATTTGTCACCCCCCCGCAAAAAATAACACCAGCTTTCTTTCCCTATTGGGCATTGACCATGCATCGGTTTCTTATTACTTGATGCACAGTGATATAAACGCAGCAATTACATTTTGCTGCATGGCATTTTAAGTTACCGACATTGCTGCGATTGCAATTCCGTAATAGATTGAAGTCCGTCAATAAAATTATCAGTTAATTTGCCTTTACCAGACAGTCCTTTAGTTTTAGTTTTCACAGACGCGAACCAACTCTTTTGTACATGGCCAATGCACTCAAACTTGGTCACACTGTTTAATCCATAAGTGTCTTTCACACTCATGAAAGCTTTGAGTCGCCATCCCCATAATATTGAGTGTAATGCAGTCTGCCGGTTTTCAGATCGAAGAAATATACGGGAAGCCCCACAATTTCCATTTTTGATGAAGAGCCTGTGAAATTACACTGACATATGTGGTCGGCTTTTGACGACTCATATTCAAGTTTCTTGGCATAGTCTGAAGTCTCTTACATGTTGGACAGTAGGACGACATAACTTCTATGTCTAACACCTTAACAGTATCAACTGATATTGCAGCAACACAGCCATTCATAGATGTATAGCCTCTTCGCTGCCATGTGCTATCCACCGATATGCCACATTTTACAATATCGGATGATAGATTTTATGTTTTTTGTCACAATTTCAGTAGCAGCTTTTATCATGGATTCCTCAGCTACTTCCTGAACCACTTTTAAAAGCTTTGCATCCTGATTTTTGTAAGCAGTTTTGGTTAGTCGAGGCAAATTTAATGTTGAGCATAATTTAAATGCCCCAGCAAAACCTTGGCCTATCTGCCGCATATCATATACTAGCCTGGTATTTTATGACAGGTGCACTTACAACTTTTTGATGAAGCAAATGCAAAAAAAGTCACAACACTTACATTTTAGTGTAAAATGGGAGCACAATCCATATCTGGAATCCTCGAATAGTTCTACTTTTTTCAGCAAAATATTTTGGCCAGCAAAGTTGAGCAAAAGCTTCTAAATAAGTTCAAGGTCAACGATTCTGTTACCAAACACAGGACAAAGGCAATTATTTCTTCTGCAGTTGATAAAAATCATTTCCCAACAGCTGACGGTACATTCAAGAACTGCTGAAGTGCTATTATTTTTCGAAGTGTTTGTGAATTTATTACCATAAAATTGCCGCTTGCGCTTTTTTAGCAATACCTTTAACTATTTTTAAGTTAAAATAAAACTGAATAAACAATCAAATAAACTTTTTTACGCTGTCAATTCTTTCAGCATGAAAATCAAAACGCATATGTAAACAAAGTCAAAACAACAAACTTGCTGCCAGGTTTTACACATAAAAGGAAAAATGTATTTCAAATACATTTATATTTATTCTTAAATGTTCTATTTTAATTTCTGACTAAATATTTGTATATTAATTATATAATATTTCATGCCATATACACTATGAAAGAGAAACGTAAACAAACAACTCGGCCACTTTCGGTTAGCAAAGAAACTATTCGGGTCGAGAAATTTATGATTAAGTAATATTGAAAAAAAGCTGTAACCCGGCTTCTAATTAAGATAAAAACAAAATTTAAACAGATTTACAAAGATAAAAGATTGAACTTTAATATAAGACCAAAAACGGAAAAACGATATTTTGACCAGAAATTGAGTTTTAGAGGTGGTGTTCTGTCACCTTAATATACTCCTCATAATTTTATCTTAAGATGTCGAATGAGTTAAGAGTTATGATAGAAATTGGTGTTTTAAAGTGAAAGATATAAATTAAATTTTTAGAAAATAACTAATGAGAGAACTAATACTAGAGATATTGATTTACTAGAGATATTGATTCTTATAAGAAACAAAAGTAAAGTTGTATTCTTTTTCTCCATTGAATTCAATTGTTTTGTTAATTATTTTATTCAGCAGTAATCTTATTGCGTGTCATTTAATTTTTAATTTTTTTGAAATTGTGTGTTTGATATACCGGCCATATATCAGGATTCACTATTTCTCGAAATTTTATCCTTATCTAAAATTAAAATTAATTTAATAACTTGAAGCTTATTTTGGATATTACACAATGGATAAAGCGAGATACCATCATTATAATTTTGTATGTCTCGAAACATTAAGAGGACAAACTTGTTTAGTTTGATATGTACACCTCTCATTGTTTCTTATCAGCATCCCTGAACATCTGTGAGTTGATGACGCAGATTTCTCAGAAAGATGTGTTCAAAATTAA